>CAJHQQ010000908.1:0-130555 GCA_905132885.1 Moricandia moricandioides | reverse complement strand
AGTTCGAGATCTATTTCCCCAAAATAATCAAATTAGATAGTTTAATATCGGTTTATTATTTTAAGTTAAACTGTAAACCACTTAAAGTTGATAGTTAACTAAATAAGATTCAGTTAAACCCGATTTATACCCGATTTAAGCTCATGCTCATTAAAGACAGTGATCCACCTTAAATCAATATAAATCAGGTTTAAATCATTCTTAATTGGATCTTATTTGGTTAACCATTAAATTTAAGTGGTTTTCCATTTAAATTAAAACAATAAACCGATTTTAAACCATCTAATTCGATTATAGTGGAAAAAAAAATCTCGAATTATGTACGTGGGGTAAAATAGGTTTCGAACTTTACTCTTGGGGGAAATAGACAGAGGTGGTAGTTTCAGAGACATTTGGTGTTATATCATAGTTCTCAATCGGAAAATAGATCGTCAACCACTTTTACTTTCATTACTTTCATGCCAAGTTGAGTGTACTAAAGTTTGAAATACATATCAAAACATAAACTTAGTAGTATTGCCTTGTGCTCCTTCCACCAATAGCTCCAAGATACAGCTCCAGCTATGTGAGTAACTCTGACAAACAAAAAAAATTGTACTATATTCCTCCATATTTCCAGTAATGGCAGCTCAAAAAGGATGAATTTTGTGTTTTACCTAAAGTTATTACAAAAATCACATGATACGGTGCTCAAAATTATCCTAGAGCTACTAATTACTCTCTCAAATAAGAGATTCAAGCTTTGTAACTACTTAGCGGCATCCGAAATCCCCAGAGAGTGTGAGCACACCAATAGATTTGGTAATCGACCTCTAGTTAATGCTAGGGCAAACTATAAAAATTTAGAAATAAGTAAACAGAGAGAATTGGTTGGTTTGTGAACACTAAGGCAAAATAGCTAAGATCTAGGGTTTTCCCAAGGTAGTGAATTATAATTGATAGAAGCCAAAGGGTTTTCAATCATAGAATAACGAATTCAATAAGTAAAGATATCATAGTAATATCTATCTTATGGCTAAGCTCAGAGTCTACAACTTTCATGTGAAAATTCGGAATAACCAGTTGATCGATTGGTATGCAAATGAACCTTGGATACGATGGATTTTTAGTCAACACATTAAAACGTTCAGATTTGATTGGTTCACTTAGATTACTAGACCATTCTCATCGATTATAACTAGTAATTTAAGCTCAACATGATTTATTCAGGTAACGATCCTACTCTCGCAGTGCTAATTATCCTAAATCAAATGTTCTAGGTAGCTAATTAAGAACACCAAACAATACGTACAATTATAATGATATATCTAATAATTACCATAGGCAATTCTATTGTTTGACTAATTCATCAAAACCTGTAATAAACCCTAAATTAACAAAGTAACTACTCAGACATAGCTAAGCAGAACATAATCATAAACATAAAACAATGCATAAGAGAAAGAATAGTGGTAGAAAGTAGGGTTCCAATACAAAGCTTGAGAAGTCTTGATTTTCTCCCCAAAAACCCTAAACTACTATGTTTATTTTGAAATCTCTAAAAGCTCTTAAAACTCTCTTTTTTGCATAAAACATGCCAAAGATAATATAAACTAGGTAAAACTCGTCCAGGGGAAATCTTGTAATTTATGTAACTTGGGCTTTAAGTCAGGTACTTTGTGAATTGGGCTACTACGGTGTTGACCATCGATCGAGTGACACGTGTGGCATCGTCGATCGAAAGCTTTGCTCTGTCTCGACTCGTACTATAGCTGAAATTTGACCAGCTACAGGATTCCTCTCTCTAAGCTCTAGAAAGCTTCATAATCTCTAAATTCTTAAAATTGCACGGTGGAACCTGGAAAATACTCTAAACATGCTCCAAATGCACATGGACATAAAAATATCTCCTAAAAATGATCCATAACAGACTCCAAATAAGGCCTATAATATGGTTTTTAAATAGGTAAATATTAAGACCTATCAATTCCGCTAGACTTAACATTTTGCTTTGCCCAAGCAAACAATAGTAAACATGTGGAAGAGATTTGAAAACACAAAGACTCATAAAATATCTAGCTTATAATTATCTCCTTTACTATGTTGCAATCACATCAAACAAGTGTCAATCTTAGAGAAAATTTATATACATTATCCTAGTATAGCAAATATATTATACAAAACAACTTAGCAAATACTAGTCTGACTCACCTCTCTACTAACCTCAATTCTTACATAAATAAAATTGTAGACTTTAACTTTGAGAGTATCGATCAAAGGACACATGAACTTTATCCTTGCAACTATTTGAACACACACACAGTCTTTCTGATCCATTTCTTCACTCTTTCTCTCTTCTCTGAATTTTTTTATTTTTTTATAAGTCCAGTGAGTCAATGATGATGATACAATCCATCTTGTTGATTTTTCTTTTTCTTTTCTTTTTGACAAGTGTAGGTGAATAATGAGTCACAAGTAATTTAACTATCTCTCGCTTCCACAGTGTGGTGATCATTTCTTTCTGAATTAGAATAATGGGGTCAAAAGTAATTTACATACCCCTGCATCTTTCAGGAAATCATCTCAACCTTTTTTCTATAGATGCCAAATAGAGAGAGAGAGAGAGAGAGAGAGAGAGAGAGAGAGAGGAGAGAGAGAGAGAGAGAGAGAGAGAGAGAGAGAGAGAGAGAAGAGAGAGAGATAGAGAGAAGGAAATCGGAAGCACACAGACTTTACCTTCAGGCTTGAAAGAGGAATCTCGATCCAATGTATGCCAAACCCGAAGCAAGCTAATAGTCAATATTAGGCTGGAGATTAGCTTCGGTTCCTTCAAACTTTCTAAGTAAGTGTGATTTAGTGGCAGAATAATCCACTTTCATATCTCTATTATTTTATGCAATCAACAAATCTAGAATAGTGCTATATAATGATTAAATAATAAGTAGAAATTTAAATCTAATCATAATCTCCTTCTTGACTCAATAAAACTCAAAATAGAAAAAATACCAGTAAACCTTCCCATACTTAAATAACACTGTCCCCAGTGTTATCCCGTCTCGGTTAGGTGGGAAAAATTAAATCATAATTAAAAGTCTTAAGGACAGTCGAAAATACCAAACTCTGTTACTAATGTCGATCGATGGTAATGTAATGATGTCAACCGATTGTGATCGTATTGACCGATGTTTGTGCTTCATCGTGACCGATGGCTTGGTTCTCGATCTTTTTGTTTTTTTTTTTGAAAGAAAAAAGAAAACGAAGATTAGTAAAATCATAAAAATATTTGAATTGAAAACATACCTAATAGTGGGTTGCCTCCCACTCATCGCTTGATTATAGTCTTTAACTTGACGTTTAGCGTTGTTTGGACTAAGATGGTGGTAGAGTATGACTTGTTGGAAAACAAATGTCCACATCTTTTTTGCTCATCTGGAACCAGGTACCAACGAAGCTTCTTATGGCTTCCTCACGTCTCTTTCTTTAGCTGTCCATATTCTCCTTGGCGATCTCAATTTTACTCTTCCTCTCCTGAAGGTTATCAATTCGCTTGTGTAACCAGACAATCATGTTATCAGTCGGTATGGATATGTCATCAAATCTCTTAGAGATATCTTCCATCATCATGTCTTGAGATGCATAAAATCCATCAAGTTTATCTTCTAGAAACTTATCGGTTACCAGCCTCTGTCTAAAAGGTCCGCATGAAACGTAGATCGATGGTTGCACTCGTCCGTCGGTCAATGGGGCTTCGTCTGCTCCATTCGTGTGTTGTCTTTGAATCATCTGATGAATAGATTCCATCTTTTGCTTCTTATCCTCCATGCATGTAGTTAACCAGATAATATTGTTGTTGAATGGGGAATTGATATCATCAATCCTCTTGTAATAATCATCCATCAACATCTCTTGGCCTCTGTAGATGGCTTCTACCATTTCATCTACTTCTGGTCTGCTGTATGTTTATGTCTCTGGCATGGTCCTATCAAATTTCTATGCATACTCTTGCAAGAAAAGATGAGTGTGTCCAATTATGGCTGCTCTCTAAAGAATATCCCTGATATTTTCCTCATAATCAAAATTCTATGGATCAAACACTTCAGGTTCTGATCTGTAACCGGCGAAGTCCTCTGTAAGTTGAGTATTGATCAATGGAATCAGTGGTGTGTCGATAAATGTTATGTAATTATCTACACGGTTGTCATGTTGCTATTGTTTGAAGAGGTTTCCTGATCCATTGGCCATTGTGAGTATGTCTACTATATCTTCCTTAGATACGTTGAGAATTCATCCATCCATTCCTCTAGTGCAAGAGCACAGTACTCGATTGCTTCTTCTTCTAGATAAGATTTTCCGTAATATGGGTTAGCCATATCATGCCCTAGGTCAGGGTTGTCTTTGATCGATGTCAAAGGGTAGGCATCAACAACTCTATGTTGTGTCCATCGACCGATTGTATGGGTTGGGTGTCGATCGATGCTCCATTGTCCAACTCATTCTCTTGCTCGAAATTGAAAAAACATGTGGCCACAAGTCCTTGTTCATGAACCAAATCAGTGAGAACAGTGTTGGTTATAGTTTGAACAGATTCATAGTATTGATTTTGATCATTAAGAGATAGATACAACCCATTTGTCTTCATGTTGCATACTGCTCTTACTGTGGCCATGAAAGCTCTTCAAAGTAGCAGAGATGACTGCTGCTCCACTTGGACGTCTAAGACATGAAAGTCTACAGGAATTAGGGCATCGCCAATTTGCACTTGGATGTCTTTGACTATGCCTCCTTAATTAACCTTATGCAATCCAGAAAAGTGAATGAATCACTATAAGGCTCCACCTTTAAGCTTGGCACCTCTGCCATGGTTCTTGGCATAATGCTTACTAAGAACCAGTGTTGCAGAGCGCATGACGGTAGTTATATCCCTTAATGTTTCAGGGAACCACAAACTTCCCAGGGTCACTTCTCTTCTTCAACTTAACCCTCTGCTTTATCTTGTCCCTCAGATTATTGAACATTCTTTCAATATCCTCATTAGTCTCCTTGGTTTCTCTGATGAACATCCACAATCTGTGAGTGTAATAAGCTTCCTCGAATGGGGTTTCTAAAGGGATTCTAAGGACTCTCTTAGCAAAGATGTCCACCTGTTTCTCATTAGCTTCCCTTCTAAGATGCTTAGAAACTTTCTTCTTTCTTCTTTCTTCTAAGATGCCTTTCCATAGCTTCTTCAATTACCGTAAGGACTGGTTTGTCTATATTTCCACTAGGTGGTCAGTGATTACTCGATCTCGGATAATTTTTTTTATAGCATGTGAAGGGTAATTGTATTTTAAGGAGCATGTTCCCTTTGATGATCATGTTATGTATCGTATTTTTCCCCTTGGGGACTTTTGAATATATCTTCATTTTGTAGCCCTATATTTTTTACGGACAAAGCGTCAACGAGAACAAGGGAGTGTGAGTGTGTTCCTCATTTCCTTCATTCTAGCGGATCGTGATACTAGTGGTTGATTTGGGACGGAGAATTTTTAGATGTTGGAATTTTTAGAAGTTTATGAACATCCAAGCATCAACGAAGAGGCAAGTTTTTGTATCTCATATCAATGATACTATGCCTTTGAGAGTTAAGAGTGAATTTTTAGGGTAAGACCTAGGTTTATTTTCGTGCCTGGAGTATGCGGGGTCGATCCTGGCTTACTTGACTCATTTACGATCCAACCTGATTCTGTTTCGGTATTGAAATCTGCAATGAGTTCTCTGCTTATGTGATTTGCAACGATCGAGAATCAAGTATCTCTCCTGACAGTTTCAAAGTCTCGGAAGTACTGACCAAAATTTTGGATCCGCTTACCCTTGTGTCGGATGTATGAGGACCAATTCTATGAGAGGAGCAGATCGAGCTAAGCGTTTGTTTGAGAACGGTTAATTTTTCCGTCAGGGACAATAGACGAACGTGATGTAAAAGCAAGTAATTTTCTTTTCTAACTTGTGTTAGTTGTTTAATTTATAGTCGCATTAAGGACTGTTTTAGTAGTTTTGTTTGAGTTTTCGGAAATATATTTTTGAAAGTCCGTGACGTCTCACTTTTTCCGAGAATATGTTTTTCCTTTGGGTGAAGTGATTTATTTTTCGTATGATTTTGTTTTGGGGTATACGAGAATTGTTTGTTCTTACTTAGGCATTTTTTCGAATCATGGATTGTCGGTTTAGCTGTAAACAATTTTCGAGAATGAGTTTTGCTGCGAAAAGAGGTTTGCGAGATTTTTTGAGAATCATATTGCGTTGTCTTATTATAGGATATTGTTTTAAAAATATTGAGTACAAAGGAAAATATTTTAAAATATGAGAGTATACGAGTATATGTATATGTACCCACTCCCCCCCCCCCCACCTCTTTTTAGAGAAATGGACAGCTGAAATCGTCATGCAACAAGTTGCCAACGTAACCCTTTCGTGGATCTAGCCGACTCGTAGTTCAGTTTGTTTCCGTGAATGTTTAACTCATTTGGCGAGGTCGCGTTTATCTTCTTGGTCGTGGTGACTGTTGCTGGATCGACAACTTCTTCTGGTTTTGTCTCCTTCGGTTGGGTTCGAGCTTTGGGCTTGGAAGTTTGTTTTCTATCTTTATTTGAAGTCGTTTCTAGAGTTAACTATTCCAGATCGTATTTTCCTGAATCATTTTCACCCGATGGCTGAGTTGTCTTCACGCATTTGGGTTTGGCGGTGGTCGTGATTTGCCTTAGCTTGTGTTCTGTGAGAAAGTAGACTTGCAACTATTTTTGGCATCCCCAAATCAATGTGGTTCCGTGTGGGGTTGGGAACTTGATCCCTAGGGGGTATGTCGACGGGACTGCCTTCATGGAGTTTATACAGGGCGTTCCCATGATCATTTTTTAGATCGCAGGATGATCGACGACTGCGAAGTTGATGATTTTTTAATTTCTTTGGCCATGACTGGGAGTCTGATCGATCCGAGAGTCATTGAAGTTGTGCCGGAGAAACCAGTCATTGGTCTCGGCGTTGGTGTAACTTCAGACAGGTTGATGTTCATTTTTTGAGGGTGTTGCGGAAGATAATGTCGATGGTGCTTCTTGTGTCCACGAGGACTCTAATGACTTCGAGATCCTTTATCACAAGGTCAATCACAAGCGGGTTGTTGTCAGGTTTATCGATTTCAACGGTCTCATGTTCTCAAAAGTGATCGTGTCATTTGGGATGTCGATGGGTGGAGTCCAATTAGTACTTGACTCGGCCTTTCGTTGATAAGCCTTTATTAATGAGACAGTGTCGTGGCAGTATTGTGATCCTCCGATGATCATGTTTACTCTGCGACTATTATTGTCATTACCTGTATCGTCAGGTCTTCTTTCGCATTTTTCGTTCTCGCCTGACGGTTACCTTGAGGAGTGTCCCCAGCTGGCTTGGTTTGGTCATTTTTCGGTGGACAGTCGGTGTCTCGGATGAGATCTTTTATGCCGGTTATTTTTGAAATTTCTCCTGCGAGTAGTTTTGCCGTTAGTCTCACACCAAGAAATAGTCCAGTGGTCCTTAGTTTGGGGAAAATCACAGAAGGTATTCTCGTGTAGGTGGAATTTTGGGTCCATGTGTTTCTTGACCTTCTTTCGTGTTCTGGTGCAGAGTTAATTGCATAATTATGCACTCTTCGGATGTCTTCACCCTCGTGATTTGGCTTCTGCTCGTCCGCTATTTCTTTCGAAGGTGCTCTCGTGGGTTTATGTTTTTGTGATAGGACTTTCATCTCTTCTTCGATGATGATATAGTCTGTGGCCTTTTGGAGAGTGTCATAGGTCTTACATGGTTTCTTGAGATATATCCACTTCATGAACTTTTATTTGTACCAGATCATCTTCCTCAGCGCATCAATATCAACATTGTCACTAATTCCGCTAACTCTCAACATGACGATTTGAATCTATTCATGAAATCGAGGAGAGTTTCGTCTTCCTTTTGGATAGACGCCAAAGGTCAACGTCGTAGGTTTCTCTGTTCATGAATATGGAGTATTGCTTGAGAAACTCCGAAGCGAGTTAGTGGTAACTTCGAATGGAATTTTGCTTTAGATGAGAAAACCATTCGAGCACTGCTCCCTAGAGATTCTTGATGAAGATGAGGCAGTATCTGGCGCCTCTTTCATTTTCCCTGAGCTTGGCCCAACCCATCGCGATCTGAAAAGTCTGCAGGGGTACTTTGGGGTCGGTGTTGCCATTTTACGTAGGGATTTTGATCTTCCCAGGGTTTGAGATTCTTTTCTCAGTGATGCAGGCATTAAAAGGAGTCTTCCAAGCTTCCTCGACGAGAATATCGATCTAGGGTGCAGTGCTAGTGGCGTGGTGAATTTGAGACTTCACCCTTTTACATCCACGACCATTTTTGTGATATAGTCGCGGAGATCGCGGAGATCGCGGAGATCGCGCATCTCGTCAAGATTGTCGCCATCAGTTTTCCGAGTTTGTCGGCGTTTGCTGCGGGTGATCCGAGCCTGTTCTTCAGCTAGTTTCTCATGTTGTTCCCAAAAGAGATTTTTTTCCTTTTATTTCATGGGTTTTTCAAACGAAAAGTCTTGCCGATTCGTGCGGCTTCTTGTCCTTCTTGGATGTACGTCACTGTCTTCGTCCGAATTACCGGATTGATCGATGGGATCCAATTGACTCGCTCGACTTCGTTTTCTTCTTCTTCCTGATCCTAGGAGAAGGATTTTCAGTATTCTTTCGTGCTGCTTTGGGAGTTATCTAATTGGGATTTTTTCCCAATGCCTTTCCTTGAGAGTTCACAGTCCTCTTCAACGGAGTTGCTAAGTTAAGCCTTCTTCCGCTGCGGACCATTGTAGTCCTACGCGGGAAAATAGTTCTGGTTCTCGCTGTTAGATTTTCAACATGTTTAGTGAGATAACTCGTGAGTTTATCTTGTTCTTCCAAATTCTTTTTGAGAGTCAAGAACATCTTCTTAATCTCCTGGAAAGCCACAGTGTTAGCATCAGCGTCGACCACATATACGTTTTCTGCTGAAGTGCTTTCAACGTTGTTTTCGACAACATTGTCATCACGATCTTGTTGATTGTTTTGAGCGTCTGTAGTCATATCTGACAAAGGTTTTTTGGCCACGAGTTAGATAGATCTGTACCCCCCCCCCCCCCCCCCCATCCTTCTAGCTCCAAACTATGGGAACCAAAATTTACACTGTCGATTTCGGTAATCGGAGAAAAGTCAAGAAACCCTAAATTTCCATGAGGTCTCGGATTTCTGCTGAGCCTACGACAAGTAATCAGATCACGAGATAATCAAGTACGATTTTGTGAGTAAAGAAAGATATTATGGAATCGTTTTCGTGAAAGAACGTCGCGATGATACAACATGATTTAAGAGCTTCAGCCATAAGAGCTATCGGAGAGTTCCCTAGTTCTAACAACCTATGCTCTAAAACCTAGTTTGAGTCACCACTAAAAAAAAATGAAATTGCTAAAATCTTAGTAAGTGCTAAGTTTTCTGAGAATTTCTTGTGTGTGTGTCCCCTCGCCATGGCCTCTCTTATATATCCCTCTAAGGTCGGTCGTCCTTCCCTTTCTGCCTCTGATTCGAGTCTATCTTTCCACAGAAATCTTCCTTATCTTCTCGATCTTCCATGATTATCTAGAAACTTAACAATTATGTTCTTTTCCATTCATATTCTGTGGAGATTAGGTAAGCCATCATTGTAATCATACTCATTCTCGTCCAAAAAACCGTAAGTGGGCCTTTTATTGCGTTTTAAGCCCTTTGGGCCCTTTTTGACTTAAGTGTTTTTATTCCTTCAGAGAAATCCCTTTGTTTCCCTGTCGCCAGTTCCACAAAATAATATAACCGTTCGTATAATCGAGATAACAATGGTGTTAAGTTACCCGTTATCATTTTATACGATTGATTGTTTTTACGAGAAGACAAGCCTTGCTATTTTTATCGCAAAATTTCAAAGGAAACTCTAATCAAGACAAAAAGAGAATCAGTACGGTAAAATTTCGATGCAGTGAGTGACGAAGTGGGGATGTTCTCGTTGACCATAGGCGACGAGGCATGGCTCGTGTCTCATCACCTACGGGCGACAAGACGTGGGAATGGTCTCGCCGCCCACGGGCGACGAGACTTGGTGTTGATCTTGTCGCCTATGGGCGACGAGACTCGGTGCTGGTCTCGTCGCCCATGGGCGACGAAACGTTGCTCTTATCTCGTTGTCATGAACGACGAGACTCGGTGTTGGTCTCATTGCCCATGAGACTTTGGTGTTCTTGTTTCCCGAGACGTTGAGGCGATACGATTATCTTTCGGTGAGATGAGCAAGACCATGAAGTGTTTGGGCACGATTTTTCCTCGTTTTCTTTTACTTGGAAGAGAGAAAACATCTCTGCGGTAATTTTGGAGCATTGATTCCGTCGTAACCGATTTTGATCCCAACAAAGAACATTGATTTTTAGGTATCATTAGACTATATAAGATCCTTGTATCATTATAGTTCTGCTTCATCACTACTCTTGTGAAAATATTGGTAAGAGTTCTGTACTTCAATAACTTCTTTTACATCCATGATCCAAGAATTCTGTATTGAGTAGTCATTTTCCCTCATTCTTATTGTTAGTAAAGGTAAGCCTAAATATCTCACTGAAAATTATCCAAAATCAAATGAACATTGAGTTAGTATGTCCTTGCGTTCCTGCCATATACAATGTTCACTTTCAAGCTTATATATGTTCAGACTAGACATTCCCGCAAACTCTTTAAACACATGGAGAATATCTTTTATGGAACTCTTTCTGACATCCGCAAAGACTAACATGTCATATGAAATAGAGAAGAATATGATTAAAATCACGAAAATAGGGATGGTACCCCATTTTCTTCTCCATTGATGCCTTATCAAGTAGCTTGGACAGAATTTTGAGCTAGGTGATTATATATATATATATATATATTGGTAACAAGTAATCAGTCTAAGGAAATGTTCCTTATTAGAGAGTGTAGATGCAATATGGAGATATGCTAATAATGTAAGTATAGAAATATATTAATAATGTAAACATGGAAATATGCTAATAAACTAACTAGATGTAAATGTAAATATGCTAGATCTAGGGTTTCAGGCAAGTAGATTATAGAAGATAGAAGTTAAAGTATCAATCATAGAACTCAATATCTAATGTAAAAGACGACTAGATCTCGCTACGAGTCTAATCTATTGACTAAGTCCAATGTCTCAGCTCTCGCTTGTTGACACGGAATGACCGTCTATCGATGGCAATAATCCTGCGTCGATCGAAGGTTTCTTGAGTCAAGCTTTATGACCTAATTCGATAAGTTCACTAGATTAACTAAATCAACTCTCATTTGTTTCTAGAAACCTAGCTCAACAGAATAAATTCAGGTAGTAGACCATGCTCTCGCTTGCGCCTAACTATCCTATTATAAGGGTTCTAGTTAGCTACTCTAAAACACAAGTAATAAACACAATTCTATAAATAGATCTAATAATAACCCTAACAATCCTATTGTTGGTTTAATCCATCAGTATCATTAATAAACCCTAAATCTAGTTGTTAACTACTCAGACATAATCAAAGTAAGAATAATAATCTGAATATAATGCATAGATAAAACACTGGGGTTTCAATACAAATCTCCCTAAGGAGTTATGAATCTTCTCCCTAAATAGAATACTCAAGAACCTAGCACGTACGTATCCGTACGTATATTGTCTACTCTCTATCTATATTCTCCTCCTTCTCATACATAAAGTATAAATATAAAAACCTAAAATCTAGGTCAAAACTCATCCAGGGGTAAACTTGTAATCTTGTGTCTTGTCTCTAACTTGGGCTTGAAATCGATTGTCTGCGAATTGGTCATCGATCGATGGCAAGTGATCAGCATCGATCGATCTTGTTCATGTAACATCGGTCGACGTTAGGATAGTGTCGTCGATCAACGACATTCTTGTACTCCGACTCTCTCAAAGATCAGCTACGGATTATTCTCCTCTAAATGCTCCAAAAGCTTCAAGTATCTCCATATATCTCCAAAACGTACATTGACTTGTAAAGACATTAAAACATATCCTAGAAACACATAATAGACCCTAAATGGAGTCCATAACATGGCCTAAAACTGGTAATAAATAGGCTATATCAACTCCCCCAGACTTAACATTTTGCTTGTCCTCAAGCAAACAAGCCTGCGAAAGAGGTTTTGAAAAGCGAAGACTCACATAAATCTAAGTATAACTGTGACCTTACTTTATTGCAGTCACATTCTATTAAGTCAATCACGGAGAACTCTATATACATTATCCTAGTATAGCAACCAAATCCATTTTACCAACAACTTAGCCAATACTAGTCTGACTTGCCCCTCTACTGATTTCATTTTTTGCATAAAGTAAAAGTGCAGGCTTTACCTTGGGAGTATCGATCAAAGGATACATGGGCTGTTATCTTTGCATGTATCTGAACACACATGTAGTCTTCTCTGATTCCTTTCTTCTCTGATTCCCTTCCTCTCTCTCTCTCTTCTCACTTCTTCTCAGTCAATGTCTCCCTTGCTTTAAGGGTATCATTTTATTTTTTTAATTGACTCAGATATTTGGGTAGGCTTCCATGAATCAAGCCTTAATGGTTTTTGCCACTAGATCTTGTTCACTTCTTTTTTACCTTAATATCTTTCTAGGATCATATGAATCAAGCTTTAATGGTTGCAACTACCAAATCTTGTTCGACTCCTTTGTTAATTTGAAGGGGAGAGAGAGGGAATCAGAAGTACATAGACTTTTACCTTTCAGACTTGCAGAAGAAATCTGATTCAGTGTATACCAAATCCCAAAGCAAGCAAATAATGTCAGGATTAGTGATGGAAATCAGCTTTGGTTCCTTCAAACTTTCTAAGCAAGTGTGATATAGTGGCAGGATGATCCACTTTGGTATCTCTAGTAATCTCTGCAAACAACCTTCTAAGAATGATGTTACATTGTGGTTAGTCAATAATAAATCTTGATCATCGTCTTATTCTTGACTCGAATATAACTTTTTGAAAAACTTATATATATAGTAAATAAAACTCAAAAACAATAAAATAGCATTAGTGAACCTCCCCAGACTTAAATTACATTGTCCCTAGTGTAATCCGCCCTGGATTGGTTAGGAAAAATTAATCTTGAGTAAATAGCTTAAGTATAGAACTCGATACCTCTCTCTGTTGAGAGAGTGTCGATCGATGGTAGGCGGGTTTGGTCGATCGATGGTAGGCGGGTTTGGTCGATCGATGGTCGCGATCCAGTGTCTACCGATGGTGCCTCTATGGTGTCGATCGATGGTAGTATAAGTAGTCTGTAGAATAAAATAAAACTCGAAATAAATAAATAGTATAAGTAAAAACCTACTAAACAGTGGGTTGTCTCTCACTTAGCGCTTGGTTATAGCAAATCAGAGAAAATAAGAAGGAGAAGAGAAATCACAACACTGTAAGGCACCCTTTCGATTGTTGTTCACCAATTGGGCAACCGCCTCGCTGGACAGTCACACCTGGCCCTTCGACCACTCACCTAACCGGACTGACACTTGGCCTCAATCTTTATCCGGTTAGACTGATCTCTCTCTCCCTATCTCTCTCTCTCTCTCTCTCTCTCTCTCTCTCTCTCTATCTCTCTCTCTCACTCTCTCTCTCTCTCTCTCTCTCTCTCTCTCCTCTCTCTCTCTCTCTCTCTCTCTCTCTCTCTCTCTCTCTCTCTCTCTCTCTCTCTCTCTCTCTCTCTCTCTTTTCTCTCTTGGTTTCTTCGTGGTTTTCTAACAAAGAACTTATGCCAAATGGGAGAGAGGAGGGGGTATATATAGGGAAGGGGCGATGGGCGATGGGGCACCAATGGCCAATGGCCGAATGGGTTTGAGTCCAACTCGTTACCCTTCACCCAAGGCATGTGTCCCTTCGGCCATCCTCTTGCACCTCTCACATATAACCACCATGGCCCAATCCATTCACCCATGACCCAAGCCCTACCAAACCTAATTAGGACTGGCCAAACCCGACTCATAACCATCTGACCACCCGACCCACCGACCAGACCATGGTTGGATCACCCAAAACCGGTCACTACCTAACCAAGCCTCCCCAGCTGATTGAGCTGACCGGGCTGGTCGAGCTGGTCAACAAGCTGGTTTGCGCTGACTACTCTACACTGAGTTAACCTCAGCTACCTAAACTAGTCCTAAGCTGACCACACTTATCCTATTATATCCTAAGCTAGACAAGAACTTGGCTTAGAACGAGAAAACTACACAAGTGTCTTTTTCAACCTAATGGCTACGCCTATGGAGTATCAGTAACTGTGTTTTTATATAGAAAATATGCGAAATTAATTGTTAGGTGCATAGGTAATTGTGTTTTTATATAGAAAATATGTGAAATTAATGGCTAGGTGTATAGGTAATTGTGTTTTTATATAGAAAATATGTGAAATTAATCATTTTCTTAATCTGTGTGCACAAAGCTAAATTGACACTTGATATGAAATAGAAAGAGTATTATTTTGGGCCGAGCCGACGCTATAATGGCATATGGTTTGTTTTGATGCAGTATTTATTATGGGTGAACTGGATAAACGTATTTCTAAGACGAAGGATTTCATTTTAGTCGGTCAATGCAATCACACAAACAGTCTTGGATGTGGAAAAATACAAAGAGTTAGCAAAGACATTCCATAAAGTTGAAATCACAAGAGCATCTTTTAGCATGATTCTTGGTCTCCTCTATGTCGTGCTGATTTTTTTGGTTTGTATGATTACATTGATGTAGGTATCTTAGCAAATACAATGGCCAAAGAGGTTATGAAATGTCATTGACGCAGAAAAAATACACAAAAAGTTTACTGAATAATGTGGAAGAGGAAATAAAAAAAGGCACGGCTTCGCTTGCCATCATGAAGCAGTTGCTGCTCTTTGGCGGCATAAAGATAGCAAATTCAAAAGGAAAATTTTGTCCAAAAAAAAACTTGACATCTCACACATGAAAAATGTTTATGTAAATGGAATATGCGAACATTTGGCAATGCTAATGATTTAAGCAGGACCGGCCGTGCTCTGGAACAAAACATCCCTCTTAACCTATAAACTAGATTTTAACTCACACTACGTGCGGATATTTTTCTATTTTATAAATATATTAGATATTATTACAAATATATTATTTTATTTTAGTGTTATATACTGTGTAAATCTATAATATTTGTTTATATATCTTATTCGATATTATTAATATATAGTGATTTGTTTTAAAAAATTTACAGTGTTATTAATTTTTATTACTTACTAATATATTTTCGAGTTAGGTACAATAAAATAACCATATGAAATAATCAAATACATAACCTTTTCATAATATGCATTTTTCGTTAATTTATATATTTTGCATATAATATATTTTAAATTTTATTTATTTATATTATATAAAAGAAATATATTTAAGATCATTTCTATTTACATGTTGTGTATAAGAAAATATATTGTAACACATATCATATTAGAATTTTACGAGATTTGTAAGTAAATAACTATTTTCTTTAAATAATATAGCATTATTTTTTAGTAAATTTTATACATAGTAGTATCTATCGTATTATTTTAGTAAATTTTATTGATATAGGATATTTTTTGGATGTTATGATATTAAGATTTATTTTTTTAAAAAAAAATTAAGACTTCAAAATATTAAATTACTTTAATTTTTACAACATATATAAATAGTTTTTTCATGGTTCATTTCAAAAAGTAATTTTTTATTATCTATGATTTTATCTTTTGTAAAATTTTCAATATTATGATTTTGAGTTTAAATAATTATTTCCAAAATTTTATATTTTGTCAAGAAAACTTTGAAAAATTACACAACTATTTTTGAATTTGGAACATTAAATAAAATTTTGAATTGTTTTTTGTGACTACATCTAATCTATCATTTTATAAAAAAATATTAAAATTTTTGGTACTATTTTGCAAAGAATTCTCAATAGATTTTGTTATAATTAAAATATAATAAATTTAAAATTAAAATTGTATTTGTCATTAATATTTTAAATGAATTACTAAAATCTTATAGTTCTCTAATAACATATTTTTAAATTGTATATGAACTAAAATTTATTATATACTCTTATAATTTTGTTTACAAACAATTTTAAACAATATATTGTTGAGAGTTTCAAAATAAATAAAAAATTGCAGATATATATATAAGTTTAATCTATGTTGATAAATTTATTTTGTATAAAAATATTATATAGTTTACGAATTTTTACCCATTTTAATGATGAGTGATAATTTATTTAAATAAAAAAATTTAAAAATTGTTAATTTACCTATTTAATATAATTTAATCATATTTAATGCATGTAGCACTGCTATTTTTATATAATCCAAAATATATTTATAGAATTTATAAAAAACAGTATATAATTTTTTTTATATAATAAAATCTTAGTTAACATTGATTTATAATAATATTATATTACTAATTATAAAATTTATTAATGTGTTATTTTTTAAAAAACATTTAAAATTGAAGTAAGATTTTGTTAGATTTTTTTCTCAACAGATTTTGTTATAATTAAAAAGTAAAATTTAAATTTAAAGTTGATTTATTATTAATATAAATAATCAAATATGTCATATTAACTATTTATTTAAGTGGTCTTATTATGACTTATTAGTAGTAGATAAAAAAATCTTAATTTAATAGATTAGATTTAAATGTTTGACATGCGACTTCCAAACCATCCAAAAATTATATATATTTCAGGTCTTATAAATTTCAGAACCGGCCATAAATTTGGTATAAGACCCTATTATGAAAAGTGGAGAATCAAATATATGAGTTTTTTTTTACCTCAACAGTGATAGTTATACGTTTCCAAACTATAAAGAGGCACTAGATGTCTGAAAAACCGCATTCGTTAAGGTTTTCAGCTGTTACATTATTTACACTTTATAGAGGAAGATAGAAGTTAGACTCCTAAAATCAATTATTAAGTTCTATAAAATTGATTGACCAAACAACTGCACATATTTGTGAAATTTTGTGAATTTAAGCAAACAAAATTTCTGTACGTGAAAGAGACCCAAGTTTATTCACATACAGTAAAGCACTCAATACAGTTTAATTTGTTGACAAGCAAAAAAGTAATATTTTCTCAAGAAAGAAACTATAAGAGAATAAAATAGAGGAATCATAAATCTTTAATTATAAAACGAATTACAGGTTTGAGAAACTAGTCAGAAGGGTTAGCTTTACAACAAAATTTGGGCACTTATCCATCAAAAAGCACCCATAAACACTAAACCCTTGAGGACTGTTAACCGCCGTCTAGAAATTCATCATCTTAGCCGTCAAAAGTGAAAAAAAAAAAGTCCTAAGTCCTCTACTAATCAAGAAGAAGACTCCAGCTGATACTAAACTACTTGCGAAACAAGAAAATAATAGCTATCATTCAGAACCACACCTTGCCTCACAAGAAAGATAGAAAACAACCTTTTATTCATTCCACATTGTGAAGACACCTCCTGGATTTGACCCCTGGCCATGCTCTCCAGTAGACCATCCTCCATATCCTGTGGATCCACCTGAAGGAGGCATATCATAATCCACTTTAACTGAAGGAAACTCTTCCTCGGCCGTTGATCCAACGGTTGAGGTTGACCCAATACCAATCCCATTATTTCCAAGAAACCCTGAAGTGTTGTTGTTACTATCAGACCCAAATCCGTGAAGCAAACCAGGGTTGCTCTGAAGATAAGCATTGTAGAGTTGTGAGCTGTGACTAGAAGACTGCATGTAATTGTTGGTTTGTTGTTGGTGAAGATGAAGCTGCGTCTGGATGTAACTATAGGAATCATGAACGTTAGTATTATACTGAGAGACATCGTTGTTGTTCTGTAGAGCAAGTAAAGGCTGGTGATGAAGATGCTCAAAAGGTTGTTGAATGCTTAGTGGGTAAGGTTGAAGCTGAAGCCCAGAGCTAGAGCCGCTCGCTGCACCATACTGATGGAAATTTGAGCTGAGAGCTATCATTTCCTCGCGTTTTCGCGATGATTCAAGAGCTTGAGCTTCTTTGAGTCGTTTAGCTGCACCACCTCCTATAGGAAGTGTGTTGCTCTCTAGGATGGCTTTCACGTCGTAGCGGTTTATCTCAAAGTTTGTAACTGCGTTTAGACCTCTAAACTTTATTGCAGCTATGTCGTATGCTTCTGCTGCTTCTTCTTCCGTGGCTGAGCAAAGCAGAAATACATAAGCACGACAATCTGTTTTACCGTGTAGTTTATTCCCTTTATTTTCGATAATATATATATATATATATATATGTATTGAAAAATTGTTCTTTTGCAATACTATATTAATCTCTAGATTTACTAATCTCCAAATAATTTGAGGTAGATTGTGTACTTCACAGTTCATAGGATAAAGTAGTATTTAAAATTTGGGCAATAAATTTCCCATAGTTTTAGACGGTGTTGTATATTAGTATAGAAATACGATTCATATATATATGTATATATATATTAAAATTAACAGTATCTATATATATACTTACTGAAAGTTCCTAAGTAGAGATCTTTGTTCCCGGCAACTCGGCCGATCCTTGCTTGCCATCTTCCATGTTGATGATGCCTTGTTACCCCTCGATACATCGATGCACCACGTGAGAATCCACTACTTTTCCTGCAATCAATTACATATTTATTTGATTAGAAAATCAATCACCATATTCCATATATGTATATATCAACGAATACGTTCAAGGTCTACTGGAAAAAGAAAGAGTTAAACAACCTTCTAATAGCAGCCACAAACTCCTGTCTCGTCATATTTTTCATCTCCTCAACTTCCTTCTCATAGTTAGTAATCTAAAATATGCGAAAACGTACGAAATAACGATATTATCAAGCATTATAACGATTAGAAGCTAACGCAAACGTATCTATGAGAATTTGAATAGCTTACCGGAAAGTTGGTAGTAGTAGAGGGGCCCCAATATTTAAGTGCAGCTAAATCATATGCTCTTGCTGCTTTCTCTTCTTTGTCATACCCACCTGGATTTAAGTATACCCAGTTTTAGCAAAACATTATGGTGTTCTTAATCAAAGTATGGTGGAGTTTAATTAAAAAAAAAATAATGTGTACTACTCACCTAAGTAGACTGTATATTTCCAAGAAGTCCAAGATTCAAGCATCAAACACATAACCATGATAAGGAAATATAATTAGCATATATATATAGTCCAAAATAAAGATTGTTATAGAGATGAGACCAAAAGGGTAAACTAATTAAGAAATTAATCAACTATGGGACTGCACTTACCTTGTCTTCCTTTCCTTGATTGTCCTTCTCTTCTACAACTATTATCCCAAAGATGAGCTTCATATCTACCAGTCCATCTATGTCTATAATACCCAGAATAAAAAGAAAAAAATATTTATATAAATCTCGTTACTAAAATTTAATTTAAATAAAAAATAAACAATACTTTAAGACTTGATATCATTAAGACCTTGTAACACCACGATAGATAGAGGTTCGTTGTCCAAAAGTTTCCAAAGTCCGTCGCGGTGCAGCTTCAACGATGGCTCCTCCACTTGTGTTAGCAGTGCTACTACTATTATCGGCGCTGGTCTCACCAGGCGAGGCTTTAACGGCTGCTGCGGCTACTCCCGCACTTCCCATTGAAAGGGTGAGAGATTGCAAATTGTGAGCACTCTCTTGAAGCTCATAATTATTAGGAGTGTTAGCGGCACAAGGGATAACGGTAGGTAACAAACTATTTGTTTGGAAGTAGTAATCTGAGTCACTGGTTTGATGAATGTCGTTGTAAGGTACGAGGTTGTGGTCGGTTTGATGATTGTCCGATTTGCTACCTCCTAAGAAGTCAGCCACTTTTGGAATCTCTCCTTCTTCGCCGCCTCCACCGTGTGGATTGATCATATTCCATTCTGAGAAAGCAAATACAATACTTTTTGTGAAAACAAAAAAAAAAATGTGAAGAATCCAAGGCATAATATGAACATGTCCGTCTTTAAACATGTATAAACTAGTACATTCGAATAGGTTGCGATAAAATAATCACTATATATTTAATGGGTATATATGGAATTGGACCCTCATAAAAATATATGATAAATGAAAGAATTTCAAATATACATGAACATATGTATGTGTGTGCATATACCTTGGTTTACAAAAGGGTGGTCGATATTTTCCAAGCCGAGATTAGAATGAGAGGTTTGTGAAGAGTGGATGTGAGGAGGCAAAGAAGAGTTGGTTGGTGATAGAGGAAAGGCAAGCCAGTTGTTCGAATTCATTATCTTTGTCTTTTTTTTTTGGAAATCAAATCTTAAATCAGTTTGATATAATCTGTAATGATGGGAATTCAGAAGAAACATAAAATTATTAGAGATATATCACAAGATAAAGAGAGAGATTTAAGAATAACAACGTTAGTGAAGAGAATTGTTATGATAAAAGAGATTACCTATCAAGGATAAAGGGAAAAAAGATCTTGTTTTGCTCTATATGTATGGCTGCATCCGCAAACTTGTTCTCTCTCTCTCTCTCTCTCTAAACACACTCTCTCTCTCAATCTCTCCGATAACTTGAGGGGTTTAAACAAAGTATACGGAGATATTTGTAAAAATCTTAAAATTAGTTTTTACTTTTTAAGAAGCTAAACCGGTTTTGAAGTTAATCCTATTACATTAAATGCTCGCTTTAAATTGTTTTTAAAACCTCAACGAAGGATTGCTGTAATTTTCTTATCAACCAATAAAATGATGCAAGAATATGTGTATATATATTAAATAGATATATAATTTTTATTTGTGAAAACACCAGTCGACTAGTGGTTAATGTTTAAAAACTTCTATATTCAGATTTGAGGTTTGAATCGCAAATAACGTAATTTTTTGTAGATTATATGATGGAAATCTTATCGAAGATTCCAAGTATTGCATGAAGAAGCGTTTGTTGTGGTTTATGTTGTCGAAAAAGTTTATTCATTGAAAATGTCATGCATGCAGAATCGTTCGTCGATCCAAATGTTTTGGAAAGAACTTCATTGTGAAATACTATCCGTGGAATTGTTCATCAGTATCGCATAAATTACATGTAGTTCATAATTACATATAATAAAATTAAATATTATATGATAGTGTAAGTGTGTTATCTACGTTAAGACGATATATAGTTTTTGTCTAATATTTCTTATGCACAACCACATTATTAATTATCAAAATAATAACTTACTCATAGAAATTGGATAATATATATATATCAATTTAATAGAAGTATAGTAGACATTTATTAAGTAGTATATATGCACAACCACATGTTATATCACATTAATAGAATGAAATGATGCGATAGAGAAGTGACTAAATTAATACAAATGCTACACTTCACATGTTCGATCATGTATCTGGGATATGATATTGCAATAAAATGGGACATGAGTGCCGGAAATAAGACAAATCTACGCTTCCAACTGGAAAAAATCCAAACCCTAAAAGCAAACAAAATTTAAATCACTTATTTACGGAAGTGACCCCACTTGGATTATTGGAACTCACGTTCCTCGTTTATTGCGATTAATGACTCCCCAAAGCCCAGCATTCCCACACACTGCGAATCATCCCTCACTCTCTCACCATTGACCATTCTCTCTCACTACATACACATGTAGTTACATGTCCTTAAACATGTGTAAGCGCAAGGCTACGTATTCGTATACGTTTACGTGTACACATACATGCAATCACATTGAAATGACTCAAAGGTAATACACATACTGACATACAATTGGATCGATCCTCTTAAAGTATGCTACTAGTATACTATTTGATTATTTGTAGATCCCCGAGTTTACTCTTCTGCATGTGTATATTATATAACTGCATAATTTATTAAATAAACAAAGAATATTCGGAAACAGTAAATGTTACTCTTCGTTCAAAATGACTTCAATACATTGAAGATGAAGAAAATTTTCAAATACCTTTGTAGCATTATGAAAGAATAATATAATTTCATTTATTTAGTTTTCACCTGTATAAAGGATATTAGAAAATGGAAAAGAATTGGGTGGGATTTTGTTTTGGGTTCCCGAGTTAAAATCTGTTGACTGGTTAATCGGGCTTCGCACCCGTCAAACAGAGACATTGTTTAGTAATTTAATACTAAATAAAATAACATAGCATTATATAATTTTGTAAAATTAGTATTATATATAATTAAGCCCTATGCACACCCGAAGTGTATTGTGCTAGGAGTCGACCCTTTGTTTAGTCGTATGCCTTTGTGTCATCCATAACACCGTTCCTATTATTGTATGTGTAACCTAATAAATTATAGTATAATTTTATCAATTTTAATAATAGAGAGAAACCAATATTAAACACTTAATACCATGGATAATTTTGTTGAATACACATAAGAAGCCAAAACTTTTAAAGTATATTCATGCTACAGTAACTAATGATGGATAGGACAATTATAGTTCGCATTATTCATTATCTCCTTCTAGGCGCGCGTGTGCGCGAATGACTCTAATATAGACACTATACTATATAAAATGTAGTAAAGAAAAATATGAACTCACGTCCCCCGTAAATTTTTTTAAAGTTTCATTAATATTGTAGCAGAAAGTATGAACGAATTGTGTTCGGGTTAGGACAATGTGTTTGCGGATGCAACAACCAACTATGATAGAACTCGTTAATTTAGGGTTAGTAAAAGTTGTGGAGTTAATTATATACAAATGGTGTATCTACTGGAGTAAGTGTATTTAAGTAGCTTAGTCAATTAACAAGTCGAGAATTCTCAGCGTAAAGAATTCTAGGTGGGAGGAGTGTGCTATATAAGAAATGTACTTACATATATTACATATAGTATAACGCTATTCTGCATCCAAAACATAAATATAATTACTATACTATGATTGTTACAATATAGTATTGTCGTTATAAACCATAACATAGGACCTATATATCCTACACATACATTCTATAGAATAAGCTAAAAGTCCGCAACCTGCTAACCATATAAAATATGGATATGAATTTGTAAATTGTTTTACGAGGTCGGGTTTCATCCATTGCCTTACTATACTATACATGCTAACGATTTAGTATGGCATACTCCACAAGAATACATAACCATTGAAATTTGTGTATGTCTACAATGTCTAACTAATTGGGATGAAAGTTACCGTGACAGCTTAGAACGTTAAAATACATAATAACTGTCAGAGGAACCAAGTTTACTTTTGTCTGTGAAACAAAGTTTACATGATAGAAATGGAGGAAAAACTAACAAGAAACATAGGTTAATAGATAATAGTAATGTAAGATGAAAGCAAATGGCATAAAATAGCTCATTGCGGGAATAAGTTCAGACTGAAGTAGGAGAATCAACCGCATATATTTGTGCTACAGAACCAAGTGAAGCTTCTGATAGGGTGTTGGACCTCCGATTAAGTTGCCATGTTGCAGTGAGTTCCATGAGAACAACCTTCGCAACACACATTAGACATGAAAAACTCACAAGTAACACATGTAAGTAGAAAAATAAGACATGTAAGTGGGAAATGTAAGAATAAGTCACCATTTCCAAACTATACCAAAACTATAGTATACTTCCCAACTAATCAAACAGATGTACCTTGTGTGAAATACGTGGTATCCATACTACTCGTAACTATGCTATAGTATAGTATTGTCTTACACTCACATTTGTAACATTTACCATTGAAACAACTACTTACAGTTATGGATGCAGTAAAAATATGACTAGGTAAAACTCGGAAGGAAGACTTGAGATGAGCAACACGATATCTTCATTTAGCAACAACCCAATATGTATTATTCTATTTTTGTCTACTAAAAGTATATAAAGTGAACATCTTATGTAGCTACACTGCATAGTGAAAGGTACCGTAATGGGCTAAACTATACTATCTTCCATATAATAAAGTACAGCCTCAACTATGTATAATGTTGTTTCTACTATGTCGTTGTTACAAGGTAATCAAACAAAACTCAATAACCATCTTCACAATACTATTTTTGGCCGCATAATATTGAACTTTGAGTATAGTTTATTTGTTAAAACCATGAATATAGTGCAAACTATTTCAGTCGCATGAGACATAGCATAATATAAACTGTAAGAGCCATGAAAGTTCAATCATATTTTACTACTGAAGGATATTTATAAGAACATTATAGTATATGCAGTCCTTTTAACATATCAGGCAATACTATACTATTACACTCATTACTATAGTATAGTTTGTTCGCTTGCAATTCATCACTATCTCCAACCCCACAACTGAGAACCTTCGATGTACAATCGGCGCATAAACCCCCGCCCCACACATGCAAAGCTTTAATTTTTCTTGCTCAACATAAAATATGACAGTAAATGGAAAATTTGGAATTAGTGTTAGGTTACCTTCAAACTGTTGCCTCTGTATCTCACTTCCACCGGATCTGCAAAATTGAAGCCGTTGTTGAGTTAGTTACAGTTACATTTTCTCTGAAAATGGGTCGCAACCCGCATTTCTAGGCAATATAAACCTGATTAACCAAAATTCATATACTATTTTCTTACTCGCCTCGCCGGGAAACTCAAATTGCCTCAAGAACCCTAAATTTTCTTCTCAAACCACTTCACCGCCGCACGTCTACTCTCACTCTTTGAAATTCCCTATATTTTTTCTTAGTCGGTGACTCACAATTAGGGATGTTGTAATGGGTAAAATTATAAAACCAAAAAAATAAAAACCTAATTAATTGAACTGAACCGAAATACCTAGCGCTATACACATATCCAAATTTTTCTGAATTATATTGAATTAGGTGTTTTGCCCGCACATGCGGGCATAGTCTTTTTATGAATATTTATTAATATGTCTTATTAATTCAAAACCAGCATGATAAGTTATTATTATGTTCTCAAAAATTTAAATCAAACGTCAAATTATTTGTATTTGACAAATTTTTTTATCAATATATATATATATATTGTTGTATTGAAATCTTAAAAGCCCTCGCATATTAGAAATATTTTAGAATTTATATTTATACAAATGTTTTTGTTTGATTAAAATTTAATTATATTGTTTTATACTTTAATTTTTTAACTTTTATAATAGAATAATAATACTTTCAAAAGCAAAAATCAGTTATTTACAAAAAAGACAATATATATATATATATATAAGAATTATCTTATTTTTGAAAATATGTTTCTATTTTATAATTTCATTATATTAATTGATAATTATTATATAAGATAACATATAAATATAATATTATTAATAAAAAAATTATTCACTCTAACTTAACATGAGAACTTAAATGAGAAAAATCATTTCACAAATAATAGTATAGATATACAAAAATTCCGAGAGCAGTGACGCTTTATTGTCTTGAAAAGTTTAGTTCTAAATTTTAATTATTTCGTAAACACTTATCAAAAGGCGATAACAACAACAAAAGTAAAAGTCCAGAGTAGGAATCAGACAAAAAACGAGAAGAAAGTGAAAATGTTGTGTTATATATAAATAAACTACAGTGTTTAAAAAATAATAACTCGATCTGATAGAAATAAACCTAAAGTTTATATAATTTTACATATCACAACGACTTCTAAAAGGAATTCTTCATGTTTTTCTGAAACATACTAAGGAAAATAAAAACTTACATAAATTAGGAAGTGACACAATCTCTCACAAGAGTACCTCACAAATATAATGTCATTATAATTAATTTTTATAGTTAAATGTTAAATTAAAAATTATTAAACTAATAGAAAGATCACATGTAAGAAATGAGTCTCAGATCAATCTTTTTACGTTTTTTGAAGACCAATCGATTCTAAACTTCTCCTTATTTTCTTATCCTCTCTCCTACTTTTTTTTATTTCATTATTAAAAAGATGAAAAACTCTTCTTCTTACCTTCACTGCGCCTGCTTTAAGGAATTTGCTGACTTTAGTCACCAGCCACCACCGGTGTTATGACATTTTCTTATTATTCGCGACGTTCCAGTTTTTGCCCTATTCTTAATTATGATATATCCACCGTCACGTGTCAATTTATTTGATTAAATATATGTCGATTTATACTTTCAATCAGTCATATTACGACATTAAGATGCATGAACAAAAATACAATCCCAACTCACTGTTTTGTTTAACACAGAGACACACTCTTTACACCTAAAAGTAGAGACATAGACTCTATACTACATGGCCATTTTGAAGGTTTAGGAAACCATTTGAACCAGGGATTGAAATGGTAAATTTTCAATGTAACTACTTGTGGTAACATCTGCGCAAAATCAGAATATCGAACTTAAAACAGATCTGATAGTGCTGAAAATATTGTTTTTACACAGTTATATTGGAATAATAATTTTTGGGATGGGATCTATTTTCTTAAAACAGAAATTTTCACATCTTACACCTGCTAGATACTTTGAACTGTTCCTACTATTAATAAAGCTTTACATATAATACATTGAACGCATGCATGCATCATATGCATCAAAGGATGTGCAAAACCTTGTAGTATATGAGTTTAAGTGAATGATATAATAACATACATTTAATCACTATCAAAGCCACGAACACATGAATATATATATATATATATATGATTGTGAAGTGTACACCTTTTTGTTTTCACAGATTTTAATTTTGCTAGTAAAATGCAAGATATATATAAAGTGTCACCATCGCCTATATATTATATAGATGAGATAATAACCAAAATATATCTAATTTTTTTTTGTCTCCAAAATAGCACACAAAAAGAAAAATAACTAAAATAGACTTTATTAATTGATGTAAATATAATTTATACCACTTGTGTTAATTAATCTAAACTTAAGGTTTAGAGTTATGAGCTGGAGTTTTGGAGGTGAGGTTTAATTTTTTATTAAATTTTTTCAAAATTAAAATTTTCAAAATAAAAAAGGTCTATTTTGATCATTTTTTCTCTTAAAATCTATTTTTGTGACAAGAATTTCAATAAAGTTTATTTGAGAGATTTGCCCTATATAGATCATTCGTAATATATAGTTGATATTTAAACAGTTAAGCTCATTATAATACATCTTATTTTATTTGTCTTTTATGTCATTTTATTATCTGTATAATACAGAATTTTAAAATGAATGTTTACACTCCAAAAACATTATTTGAAACCCAACTAAGAAAATTATTAAATAAAATATAATCTTAAAACTTGAATGCTAAAAAGTGGAGAAAATGAATTACAATCTAGAAAATAAATGCCTGGCTATACTAACATCATTTATCCTAAAATATTAGCAATCTTGGGAGCTAGCATATTCAGAATAAAGGAGTATATTAATCAACTTGATTTACTGAATAATGAAATACTAGGTATGGGCGTTCGGTGTCTCGTTAGAATTCGGGTAAGGTAAAATGGATTTTCAGATTATCAGAGTTTAGCTTATGAGCCCCATTTTCATAATTTGAAATCTCGGTATGATCACGGTTTGAAACCCATCGGGTTTGGATTGGGTTGGTTGCTTATCACATGACCCATATAGATCCAATGATTAAATGGGACTTGTTCTGTTCTGGGTTTTGTAGCCAAAAACCTGAATGTAACTAAACAAAAACGAATATAACTTAATAACCCGATAAAATCTGAGAACAAACATTCATAACAAAGTTTTAAACACACCAAACATAATTTGCATGAGTTCAAATATTAAACAATCAAAACCAAGTCAGATAGTACTAAAGAAAAAACTGCAAATAATTCAATTCCAAAAATTAAAACGATAATCTTAAACAAAACAAAGTGATTAGTCTTCTTTGGGATTGTATCTCTGAAAAGACCAAAGTAAATAACTTAGCATTAGAATCATATTATCAGATTATAAATAGACGAATAGACTCATAATGTTGTTACCTCCTTTAAACTTGTCGACTTCTTCAAGATAAGCTTTGTACACATTAGAACCTCAACCATATAGTGAGTTAGACAACTCTTATATGTTCAAGAATTCTACCACTAGTACTAAAAATATTCTCTATAGGAACTGATGATACTTGCATTTCTAGAACATCCTGCACAATTTTAGACAAAATAGAGAATTTGGCATTGTTTTTTCTCCACCATGAGAGCACATCAAACTCCACTCCTATCGAATCCGTGTTTTCCACACTTGCCTTGAGATATGTTTCCAACTCATCCTTTTTTCTCTAACACCTATTTCAGTAAGCTTTTTGCTTGTACCTAACATCAATCCTCTTATAACCAACAAAATTATCTACGATCTCCATTCTTTAAATGCACTTCTCTCTAGACTGAGATGAATTTGCTGACTAAGGAATGGTCATTTGGATGAAAACCATTCCATTTCTTCCACTATATTGAACAAAATTCTCAGAACACTAATCAATGAGTCATGTATCTCCTTGTTCTTGACAATGCCTTGCCCATAGGATTCTTCAAACACACATCTTTGCAAGATTTAGCTTCTTGGTAGAGTCAAAATAGTGGCAGCCACTAACATAATGTTCATATTTTTTCATTCTATCCCAATATTATCGATTGTTGAACATCTCTGTCGCGTTAGACTTGAGTTCAAAGTCAAAAATGTTGGTGAGTTCAATCAGATTGGTTGCTATGATTGCTATTTCATCTTAACACCTATGTGAACTGAGAGAAGTTGAAGTTGATACCACCAAAGTGGAGTTGTATAATATAATGAGAAACCGACATAATTTCTCAGTGGCATTCTAATCCCTTAGCTGAGGAGGCCCAATCTTTTTTCTCTATTATTACCTTCAAAAAATAGTCATCTTACTACTTGTCTTTTGTCTCCATCTTGTTGAATGCCCCTTTTGAAATTATGAGTTGTTGCTAGCATCAAATATGTCAAGTTACATATTGTCTTAACATTCAAAAGTAAGCTTCCTCTTGTAATCTTACCCAAGTCTACCTTACACTCAAAAGATATTAACCTATTTGTATGTGATCTAACGTAGGAGATAGCATTTCGGATAGCAACCATATTTTGATCTATTTCAGCCATTTCATCTCTCACAATCAAATTAATTATATGGACACTACATTTCATTGTGAAAAAACTCACCATCAAACTGGTCATAAAGACTATAGAACTTTAACACTTATGTTAGCGGGTTTCTTATGTGACGAGTATGTTATACAATTTTTTCGCTTGATGAATTTCATGCTTGAAACCTTGTGCTAAGAAACCAATTTTAGCCACTACTAAAATTGAGATTAACAAATCTATCTTATTAAAAAAAATGTTACTTTAGAATTAACCTTTATTCATCTGTGACTATGTAATTAATAAAAATAATTCATTAAAGGTAATTATGCAAATATAACTATACTACTAACCATGTTTCCAAACAATATAATAACCACACTTGTGTGCAAACAATAGAACGCATTAGGTCCCAGTCACTCCCAGTTTTAATAAATTTTTTTGTTAATCTTAATACAAATTATTGGATAAATTAAAAATTGTAAAAACACTCAAATAATTTATAAAACTAAATTTTGTAGGTTTAACTACCATTTTTTTTAATTAATAGAAAATAAATTAAATTAACAGATTAGTCTATTTGTATTTTCATATATATGAAACACATTCATTTAAAAAATCATACAAATTAACTGTATATAGATAAGATGTAAAATCAATAAATTTACATTAAATAAATTTATAATCAATCTTTCAGATGTAATATTTCTAAGAAAATAAAATACATAGATTTATTAAAAATTCATCACGAGATTCATAACGGGTTAATAAAATTAAATAGTATCTTATATATTGCTTTTATATTTAATATATATAGATTAAAAAATCAGTAAAAATATATAATATTATCATATACACAAAAATATCTTTAATTTTTTATTAAATTTGAAAGCAAATGTTAGAATCTAGTACGCATTAAACCATATCATGTTGCTAAGTTTAGGTATTAGAATGCCCACTGATTGGACCATCGACTTTACTCGAACAAATCGTTTTTACGTTCATTAATCCTTTGACACCATACAAGTATCCATCCATGAAGAACGAAATTTAATTTAAGATTTTGACAGCATGTGATGTCTTTACATATTAATAACAAGAGGGACTGAACACTAGAAATAATCAAAGATTTGGAAACGTGATGAATTATATTTATTAAACATAATAACGTCCACACATGAGGATACCGCTAATTTTTGCCTAATGTCATTTCGAAATTACTGGAGTTGGAATTTGAAAATTGCTTAAAATATCATAATTATCATTTTTCAAAAATACTCTCCATCAAAAATATATTAATATTTAGGTTTACACTTTAATGATTATCGTTTAGGGTTTAGTTTAAAAAAGGTGAGGTTAAGTTTCTGAATGTTTTATAAATATTTAGAAAATTTAGTTTAATCTATTTTCATTATAAATTTAAGGTATTTTTTGAAAATAGTCATTCACTAATGATAAATTTGAAAAGTGATATCAAACTTGTGGTAGAACTAAAATTTTCATTTGAAATTTCTCCACGGTGATATCAACATTTTAATTTTTCAAATTATGGTCAAAGATTATTGAGTCTAGGGCTAGGCTCAAAAAACTTTGATAGTAGAAAAAGCTTTATATAATACATTTATTGTAAATATATTATTCTGTTTTAAATTTATATAATTATATTTATACAAACATATGTTGTTCAGTAAAATATAAATATTATAAGTTTAACGTAATACATATAAATTAAAAATAAAATTATTGATAAAGTTAAAATATTAATTATTTAATACGGGTCAAAAATCTAACATAACTATTAGTATATTTTTATATAGTATGGGTCAGAATATTTTAAAGTCTAAAATTATTTTCCACCTAAAAACCTGTTAAAATAAAATATGTACACAAATTTAGTGTTAAGCTACATTAACAAATTTAGTGAAACACAGTTATATTAAAAAGTATAAATTTAGTCCACCTAAAAACCAGTTAAAATAAACTATGTAGACAAGTTTAATCACTACAAGAAAATAATTACTTAGCGAGGGCAGATTTCGTGGCTATTTCCTCGTAAAATAGGGTTTACGAGGAAATAACCACGAAATGGTAAACCTCGTGCCACATTCGTCGTAAAGACATTTTCCTCGCTAAATCCACGTAAAGTTTACGAGGAAACATTTCCTCGTAAAGGTGGACCTAAATTTCCTCGTAAATACTACGGAAAGTAACCACACACAATACACACTAACATTTCCTCGCTAAATATACGTAAATGATTCCTCGTAAACTACTGGCTAACCTTTCCTCGTTAAATCCACGTAACATAATCCTCGTAAGTCCCTCGTTAGGTTTCGATGTAACAGCCACGTAACGTATTCCACGTAAATCCCACGTTAGTTATCGGAAGTTAATTCCTCATAACATTAACGAGTAATTAACTTCGAAACTTATTTTTCCCTGCATTTATAATTTTATTAAATATAATTAAATATTTTTTTGAAATAAAAATTAAATTAATTAAATAGAACAAAAATATTTTATTAATATTTAAGTTTTATACAATTTATATTACAACAAAAGGAAAGAACAGCTATGGATTGTGGGAGTCGTTGTTCCTTCTGTCCATCTCGTTCTGGTCTGGGTCTGGAATGCCCAATTGTCTCCGTCTCGCTGCTAACATTAGCTCCAATTGCGGATTTCCAGCCGCTAGAACGTCCAGGAAACTCTCGAGTGAACTCATTTGAGCTTGCGTCGCCTGTAACTCCGCACGCAGCTGAGCAGTCTCATCTTCCCGTCGCTGAGCATAAGACGATGTCGCTCTTGGGACATCATTAACGGAACCAATCCCCAATCTACGTCCCTTTTTCTTAGGAACGACCTTTTAAAAAAATAAAAATTAATGTTAGCCAATAATAAAAAGAAAAGATATTAAATGAATAACAAGAAAACAATTTTACCTCCTCGTAAATCTCATCCACTTGAGCAGTGGTAATATAACGGGTGTCCCATCGGCGAACTGCTGGGTCAGCTGGGTTTGGCGTTCTTCAACCCGAGCAACAACGTCGTTGTAGATTTGCTCGGATCTAGGATCTACAAATTTCCCAGCCTTGTTCTTGTGGGTCCTCTCGTAAAGTTCCTTAAGAGAAGGTAGAACTCCCGTCTCTTTAGCCTTAAAAAAATTTAAAATAATTAATCAATTAAAATATATATAATTAAAAAATTAATAAATTTAAATATTTAATTACCATTTGTAGACGGACACCGGCGTGTGGTGTTTGACCTGAAGAGTGAAGCATGGGCAAGTTGCCATGCTCGTGTCTCGTCAGACGGGAAGAGGAGCAGCTGTTGGAGACTCTGATTGAGGATGGCAAGTTCCAATAACGTATGAGGCCATCCCACACCTCCGTTGTGAGCTCAACGGGCTTCCCGTGCTCATAACCGTCGACCAAATAATCGTCCTTCCAGTTAGACACCGTGTCCAACAATCGCTCTTTTGCCTTTTTGATAAAAGCTTCCTTCACGTCCTCGTTCACTCCTATAGACCAATGCCATTTTTGCTATAAACAAAATTAAAAAATATTAACATTAGTCTAAAAATATTTTTAAAATTGTAACAATGAAAAATAAAATTAATAGTTACCGCGAACATTTTGAACCATGTCTTTCGGACGTGGTTCGGCGTCGTTTTCCAGTTCGGATGTCCGGCGGGAAAATAACCTTTGATCACCTCGGTTACAGTCAGAGCAACACGACTATCGGCCCCAAACCTGAATAGAAAAAAAAATAACATTATTAAATATTTGAATGTTGTTATAAATAAAAAATATATTTAAACATGAAATGTACCAGTAAGCGCCTTCCTTTCGGTCGGGGTCTAGGACTGGTAAACCTTCCCTGCCTGGCTGAGCAAGAAGGTCCTCGACGGTGTACGTAGCATAAGGAGCCGTCGGCGGCACGAGCAAGTTGGGATGAACTTCGGCCGCATCAGGAGGAGGAGGAGGAGGAGGAGGATGAGGCGACTGCGAGACTCTCTGAAAAGACTGAGTCTCGGAGATGAAGTTGATGCGCCTATATGAGTACTAGGCCCGGTAAACATGTCTCTGTAATGAGTCGTCGCTTTCTTAAGCTTATTAGCTCTAACCATCAACAAAAACAAATTAATTCAACATATTAATAAAAAAATATAAATACATATATTACTAACCACCTAAAAACATAAATATACTACTAACCACCTAATAAACTAAATTCTCTAAACTAACCACCTAAACTAATTACCTAACCTATCTAGAGAGGAAGTAGAGAGGAATACCTTAAGAGGAGATAGAGAGGAAGTTGCTAAGGATGAGAGAAATCTCGTGGCTCGAGGTTATATAGGCAATTATATTTCCTCGTAAACACCAAGTAAATTTACGAGGAAATAACCAGGCCCGTGTTTATTTTCTCGTAAATCCCACGTAAATTTACGAGGAAATAACCAAGCCCGTGTTTTTTTCCTCGTAAAGTCCACGTAAACTTACCGAGGAAATAACCAGGCCCGTCTTTTTAGTTACGAGGAAATACCCAGGCCCAGTGCACGAGGACTTTACGAGGAAATGTTAAGAGAAAATAACCAGGCCCGCGTTTTCAGTTTACGTGGACTTTACGAGGAAACTGTTTTACGTGGAAATAACCAGGTCCGTGTTTTTGCTTTACTTGGAAGTTACGAGGAAATGTTCCTAAATCGCTAAAACCTGAAACCCCAAACACCAAACCCTAAAATTATAACATCAACCTCTACTTCTTCTTAAACCTCCCCAAACCCCAACTTCTATAACTTAACATCAACCTCTACTTCTTCCTAAACCTCAAACCGAAACATCATTTTCATAATCAAACAAAGTAAACACATTCATTAATCAAACAAAGTAAACATCATTCGGATACATTATTATCATTTTCTTCATCACTAGAAACATCATCATCTTCATTAAACTCGTCTTCAACAGCTTTGTCGGTGTTATCGTCTTGAAAATCTTCATATTCACGATTATGCGGATCGATGAGAAGGATGGCATCAACTTGTTGATCAGGTTCCTCGACTCCATTGGTGTGTTCTTCTTGTAAAGGTGGCTCTTATCCAGCGATGATGCGTCCATGTGGTGTAACTTTGATAACAGATAACCAATTTATCCCCGAGGTTGTCATCCGAGGATATGGAACATAGCAAACTTGGTCTGCTTGGGAAGCTAATATGTAAGGCTCGAATTTGTTGTATCTACGTCCACCGTTGACATCAACTACACCAAATTTGTTAACCCGAACACCTTTGTTGACGACGGGGTCGAACCAGTCACATTTGAAGAGGACGCATTTCAGCTTCAATAACCCTGGAAATTCAACTTCAATAATCTCCTGCAAGATCCCATAGAAATCTGTTTCGCCTTTCACACATATTCCATAATTACTTGTCGCACGTTGTCAACCATACTCATATGTATGAAAAGTATAGCCTCGTGTGAAATACATCGGCGATGTGGTGACCTTTGTAACTGGACCTTGAACTAATTCGTGAAACCATGCGGGATAATCTGGATCATCATAATCAACCTGTAAAAATAAAAAGAACTTTGAAATTAATCATAGTAACAGCGAACTTTGAAATTAATCGCAGTTGAGAAGAATATAAATGTGAGCACTATGGAGGTCTTCATCACTCGACCACCAAACCTCTTTCAATTTCCCACCAAATCTCTTAATTTGGCAAAAGATATCTGAAACATCTTTTTCCAAATATGTCGGCACAACACCACCATCATCATATCTTCTTGTAGCTCGTTTCCGCGTACGTACTTTCGGTGCAAAGTAGTATGATGTGAAGTGTGATGTTTCTTCCGTCAAACTTCCGGCAACTATAGAACCTTCAACTTTTGCGAGGTTTTTAGCTTTTCCTTTCAAATATTTCATGGCCCGCTCATACTGATACATTCATCCGTAATGTACAGGTCCTCGAAGCAATGCCTCATACGGGAGGTGGACGACTAGATGCTCCATGACGTCAAAAAATGCTGGCGGAAATATTTTCTCCAAGTTGCACAGTAAGATGGGAATGTTCTCATGAAGTTGTTCAACGACATCCTCTTTAAGAGTACGTGTGCTCAGATCCCTGAAAAATGCTCCAATTCCTTGCATAATTCAAAATTTAAAACACATTAGTCATATTATTTGTGTATATATAAAAGAAATTTAATAAGCATATGTTTATATATATATATATATATTACCTGCAAGTGGTTCATGTACATTTGTTGGCAGTAGCTCTGCAAATGCAAAGGGAAGTAGTCGTTGCATAAAGACATGACAATCATGACTCTTCATCCCTGAGAACTTTTGACCCTTTTCAACACATCTCGAAAGATTTGAAACATACCCATCAGGAAACTTCACTTCGGATGCAACCCAGTTGAACAACACCGACTTTTTTTCTGATGACAATCTGAATATCGAAACTGGAACTTGTCCATTGCTTTTTATATGTAACTCACTTCTTGAGCAAATATCAGGTAAGTCCAACCTTGATTTGATGTTGTCTTTCGTATTTCCAGGGACATTCAATACTGTGTTCAGGATGTTCTCAAAAAAATTCTTCTCTATATGCATCACATCGAGGTTGTGACGTAAAAGAAGATCCTTCCAATATGGCAATTCCCAAAATATACTCTTTTTGTGCCAGTTGTGCTGAACTCCGTAATAATCATGCATATTACTGGGAACATGCCAATTACCACCACGAGGAACGGTTTCTAGAGCACCGTAGTAATCGATTTGCGCTTCGATTTGTTCTCCAGTTAAATATGGACGAGGAGTGTCTCTCACAACCTTTTTGTGCCTGAAAAATGTCTTGTTTCTTCTATACGGATGGTGAATGGGAAGAAATCGACGGTGACAATCGAACCAACTTGTCTTCCTTCCATTCTTCCACTGAAACACATCTGTCATTCCATTACAATATGGACAAGATAATCTCCCATGTGTAGTCCATCCAGACAACATTCCATATGCAGGAAAGTCACTTATCATCCACAGAAGCATCACTCGCATCGTAAAATTAGTTTTCGTTGAACAATCATACGTCCTCACCCTTGTTGACCACAAATTTTTCAACTCTTTTATCAGTGGTTGTAGAAAAACATCGAGAGATCTTTTTGGATGCTTCGGACCAGGTATTAATATGGTCATGAATAGAAACTCTCGTTGCATGCACATCTCTGGTGGCAGGTTGTATGGCGTAAGAAAGACTGGCCACAATGTATATTGTCTGCCTTACATTCCAAATGGACTAAATCCATTTGTGCATAATCCAAGATACACATTCCGGCTATTGCTAGCGAAATCTGGATGCACATTGTTAAAATGTTTCCAAGCTCTTGCATTTGATGGATGAGTCATCTCACCCCCCGTCTGAGTATGCTCGACATGCCATCTCATCCCTCCGACAGTCTCCTCAGATTGGTACAATCTTTTCAATCTGTCTGTAAGTGGTAGGTACCACATCCTTTGGTAAGGTACCCTATTACGCCCTCGTCCTTGTGGTTTGAATCGTGGCTTCTTGCAGAATTGACATTCGTCTAACTTCTCATCATCTCTCCAGTAAATCATGCAATATTCGATGCAAACGTCTATCATCTCCGAAGGCAACCCAAGACTATAAACCAATTTCTGAATCTCATAATAAGAATCAGCAGACACATTGTCTTCCGGCAAATACTCTTTAAGCAATTCTGCCCAAGCATCCATGCAATTTTCAGGTAGATTGTGATCGGTTTTAATATTCATCATTCTAGCAGCCAACGACCATTTAGAGAGACCTTCTCTACAACCACTGTAAATTGGTTGATTCGCAGAATCTAACATTTCATAAAACTTTTTTGCATCTATATTAGGTTCTTCATGAGCTTCATCATGATGAGCTACAAATGCATCACCTACCATATCATGAACCCTATCATAATCTACCATTTGTTCCTCTTGATGGTAACTATTTTCATTATGCAAATGATCAACCGCGGGTTCAACCTGAAAATTGCTATTACTACTACTAGCTTCATTCCCACAATTACTATAACCTTCTCCATGTTGAAACCAAATATAGTAATGTGGCGTGAAACCTCTATTTACTAAATGCTTCCAAACATTTTCTCGAGTGCTTAATTTTGAATTGTTGCATTTCCGACAAGGACATAACATCTTACCGCTTTCTTGCGCGAGCGGTGTAGAATCTGCTTGATGCATAAATGTCTCCAGCCCTTCGAGATATTCTTTCGTCACTCTCCCGTTACCATCTTTGTGTGTATACATCCACCTCCGCAACTCGAAAATATTTCTATCTCCGGACATTTTTTTCCTTTCACGCTTTCAGTTGTTTCTCTCTTTTACTTTTTCAATTTTTGGGGTATCTTTCATTTCAAACTCAAACACCATATTCATAGGAAAATTTTGGAATTGGTAGATGACATTTTGCCTCGAATTTACGAGGAAATTTGGTAGGTATACACCCAAAACAAACACGTTTACAACTAAAAACCAGTAGGCCTCGTTGTTTCCTCGGTATACTATTTCCTCGTAAAGTCCACGTAAGACTTACGAGAACTTTACGAGGAAATTCACTATGCCTCGTTAAGTTCTCGCTACATGACATCGATTTTACGAGGAAACATGTTTCTCGTTTATTAACGAGGATTCTACGTGGTCTGGTGTTTTCCTCGTAAGGTCCTCGTAATGGGCACATAAATTTACGAGGATTCTTTTTCCTCGTTAAATTTCGTAGTTAAAAAACAGTTTTCTTGTAGTGAATGTTAAGTTACATTAATAAATTTAGTGAAACACAATTATGTACATATTTCTATTTGACAATTTTTCTGTCAACCAAAATATCTTCGCGATTTTAAAACACAAATCAAAATTTAGTTAATATTAAAATATACTACGAACAAAGTGTAGGGTGCTTTCTGGTTAGTTTTAATATTTTTCTATTAACATAAATCAATATGAGATAAATATCCATATCTTGGATGGTTATAGCAAGTGAGATTAGGGGTGGTACGGAACCGGATATCCGAAAAATTTATGGTATCCAGATTCGCCGGATCCGTGTTTAAGTATCCGGATCCAGATCCGTATCTTCCGCGTATTCAGACTTCGGATATCCGTCTAAATATTTTGATGCCTGTGAATATCTGGATTCGGATCCGGATCCGTAAAAATATTTTTTTTTAAAAAAATAATAAATATTTGAAAATACAAAATTCTAAAAATAATAATATATTAAATATTTATACAAAATTAATGAATATATATGAAATATAATATTAATAAAATTAAAATATAATATTATAAAATTTATTTTATGTATAAATATTAATATATCAAATATAATTATTAATAAATTTTAAATTTAATATATTTTAGAAACACAGAGTCGAATATTTGAACCTAAAAATTAAGATATTCGGATCCGGTTTGGACGGATCTGAGATTTTATTATCCGAATCCGTGTCTGGACACCCCCATATATCCTATTTTTGGAGTGAATCTCGGATCAAATCTAGATCCCGGATAATAAATCTCAGATCTACGTGAGATGCCATGAAAGTATATGAAATTTTGACAACTATTACACCTCATATTATTTTTCAATTGTAAGTTTTCTTTTAATGGTCAATTTTCTCAAATAGCCATTTTTAAAAATTCAAGAAAAACTGATCCAAATAGTTTTTTTATTATTATTTTGAAAATTTTAATATATATATATATATGGGTGAATTGGCAGAATGCACATAATAAGAAGAAAAATTAGTCAAATAACCATGTAATAAAGTAGTGCTGGGAAGTGACATGTTTCGACAAAAGTGGACCACTTTCTCCTTAATTGCGCGTAGATCCATCTGACTTACATAATATGAAAAATAAATTTTGTACTATACTATATGTTGTTCACAAATAGTATAGAAAAATTCATTTATATCAATAGCATATTAATAAATATAATTGTCTTACTAATTACACTAGTCACTCCAAGCAAAAAAAAACACCTAATCCACAAAACACAATATGGGAAAATATATTAGAGTCTTCTATTATCAATTATGTTAGTCGACTCAAACAAAAGAAAGAGAGAGAAGGGAGAAGAGAAAAGATGAAGTTGATGAAGAGAAGAGGAAAACAAAAGGACAAGAAAAAGAATAAGGAGGCTAAGAAGTAATGAAGAGAAGAAAAAAAAGTGGAGAAAAATGAAAAGAAACAAAAAAATAACTATATATTGTAACATACTATACTATGTTCATAAATAAAAATAGTATAGTGAAATCTTCCATTATTAATCGCACTAGTCAACCCAAGCAAAATGAAAACATCCAACCCACAAAACATAATAAGGACCAAAGCATATTACAAACTCGATTAAAGAAAAAGCCATAGTTAATGATTACATAACATGAAATTTAATTGACGGTAATATAAAGTTTTAAATTGAAAAAAATAAAATTGTAAGTTTTCACGTACACCAATAGATTAGTGAAAACAAAATAACATATCAGAAGAAATAAGGACATGCTTAAAGGTTGAGAAGGCTTCGAGGGTTTATGATGCTTCCATTATTAATGTGGAAACAAAGTTATAGCTTTCGGGTTGCGTACAACTAAATGAAGATAACATAAGCGACAAAAGATAATCCTAGTCAAAGGAAAAAGTTCGTACAATTTAAAAGAGAAATAGGTTTATATAGGTAAACATGTTATTTCACAGAGAATGAAGAGAGGTCCAACAACTGGATAGATAGTCAGAGGCATTGACATGAAGATTGAGGTCGAATGTGGGACACCATTACATTGAATCAGACAAGGCAACTTAAGTGAGAGGGGGTTAGGGTTGTTTTGACTTTCTCGTATGTTTCACATGAGGTGTTGCAATCAAGTACATGGAATAAAATCAAATCATGAACTGCATTGCTAAATTAAGTATGCATAACAATACTATATAAAATGTAGTTAATAAACATTGACGCTTAAAATATTACAAATATAAATTTTAAACTAAAATATAGAAAAATTACAAAGGAAGGATGTGAAAACATAAACTGCCATAAGTTAACTATACTATAGTTGTTGTATAGAATAGACTGCTCCGTTGTATTGTCAATGTTCCCATTACCAATCACACAAAAACTAAGATTCCATTAACAATTTATGTACATAATACATCAACGATTAAAATGTAAAGGAATACAAACTCCATATAAATAAGATCCCTAGAGTTGTGTATTTACTAATTATATTTTGAAGAACAATTTGTGTTACTAGCCGTATTTTGATTCTATTCTATTTTCCACAAGTTAGAAAATATAGAATAGAACATACTACAACATATCACTATTCATCTTCTCCAATTCAACTTGATGTATGTTTCTTCTTCTTTGAATCTGCCAAACCACAAACAAGAAAGTCAATTACCAATATGATTTTACAATCTCGAGAATTTATATTGCATACACATTTACCTTTTCAACCTGATTCTACCATCTTGGCTTTTTTGCCATAACCGATCAATCATCTAAAACCATGGAACACAATAGCCTTGATGAATTAATTGAATAGATGAAAACCTCAAAATTATGGTATATCTCATAGGAAGAAAAGAAACAAAAGAAAAGAGAAAGAAATAAAAGAACATAAGAGAAAAAATCAGTGAAGGATTTTTTGGTAATAAATACATATTATATACACAATATCATAGCACCTACTTTCTTATGGTTATTTTTTTAATTTTAGTTTTTGTTTTGGTTATCCATGCTAATTTCCCTATATATATATATATTTTAATTTTAATTTCACTTTTGAAAATCCAGTTCATAACTCTAAGCTATAAGTCTTGTTTAATTAATTTAAAAAGTATAAATGTACATTTACACTTTTTAATAAGATATATATTGCACTACAAGAAAACAACCCTATTACGAGGGCTATATTCCTAGTTATTTCGTCGTAATGGGTATGTTACAACGAAATAACTACGAATCATGATGCGTTGTAAAACGCTCGTCGTAATGCCCGATTCATTGTAAATTCGTCGTAATGCTTACGACGAACAAGATTCGTCGTAAACGAGTAGGACCCATTTCGTCGTAAGTGCCTAGTAAAAAGTCCTCGTAAACTCCTTGTAATATTTCCTAGTAAAACAGTCCCTAAAACCTTTTATATTTTACGACGAATTTACATGTCATGACATGTTAAGTCCTTGTAATACATTACGACGAATAAAAAAGGAATTCCATGTAAAGTAGTTGTAAAATTTACGAGGACTTTACAAGGAATTCCATGTAAAGTAGTTGTAAAATGGAAATTTTAATAAATAATATATATTAAAAAAATTATAAACTAAAATTCTTTTAAAACATTCAAAATTAAAATTATTTTAAAAATATAAAAAACTGAATATATATAAAAGTTATAAAGTAGTAGTTAAATTTATAATACCATATCAAAATATTTAAAATTAAAAAAAAACTAAATTTGGACATTGTCGAAGTAGTTGTTGGAGGTCTCGTTCTCTTCTGCAGTGTCTCGAGGCTCATCTACATGAGGCACTTGTCCGCTGAGATTCCGGCATCTCTCCTCCAACGCTCTCTGTAGAACAGGGTTTACAACTCGTAGATGAACTCCTGCGTGGGGGTCCAGAATCTTTAATCCTGCTCGTCCAGGCTGAGAAAGAAGATCCTCCACTGTATATGTAGCGTACGGTGAAGAAGGAGGGACCAACAAATCGGGATGAACACCAGATCCTGAGGCCGGTGGAGGCGCCTCATATGGAGGAGGAGGTGGAGGCATCGGGTGATGTATCTGAGTTGCATAAGGAGGAGGAGGAGGAGGAGCCCAAGGAACTCCCTATGACTCTGGGACCGCCTCCGGATCTGAAGATGATGGAGCCGAACTAGATGATGTCCCATCTCGAGATCCAAATATATAAGAATATGTGGGTCGTCTCCTAGGTGCCATCTAAATTTAAAGGAAAAATAGAATTAGATAATAAAAAACATCTAATCAGTTTTTAAAAATATTTATTCAACTTCAAAACAATATATAATCAGTTTGAAAAATTGTTATTCCATTTTTTAAAAATAAATCATCAGTGTTTAAAAAATATTTATTCAGTTTTTTAATCAATTTTCTAATCAGTTTCTAATAATGGTATGTTCCTTATATCTAACCACCTATTAACTATCTAACCTAAAAAAAAATTAAAAAAACTAAAAAAAAAACATACCTTGAGTTAGAGAGAGAGTGGAAGTTGGGAGGAATGCACGAGGCAAGCCTCGTGACTGATCCTCGAGTATATATATAAATTTATGGTCCTAGTAAATTCGCCGTAACATTACAACGAAGTTACCACGCATGTGTCTTCCATTACGACGAATGTACCACGCGCGTGTCTTCCATTACGACGAATCTACCACGCGCGTGTTTTGCATTACGACGAATTTAATAGGATAAATTTACGACGAATTTAATAGGCCCATTTATGACGAAACTACCAGGCCCGTGTTTTTCATTACGACGAATTTAATACGAATATATCCAAAACCCTCTAAGTCAAATCCCTAAACCCCAAACCCCAAATCTATAACTTCACATCTATATTTCACTCTTCATCTCATTTCACTTAAATTCTAAGCTCTCATTTTTTGGTGATAAAAATATAAACCCTAAACCCTTAATGAAATTTGTTAATGAAATTCAATTATGTTTTAATACTTTAATTAATTATTTAAAATTTGAATTTTAAGTTCTAAAATTCAACTGAATAACACATAACTGAAGTCTTACACATATTTAAATATTGAAAACATTTGTTTACATTCATTCTGAGTCATTCGATTCATCATCAACATCAGTACAATGATCATCATCATTTTCACCAAACTCGTCTTCACCTGCTTCATCCGTCATATCATTAGGAAGATCTTCATATTGACGATTTTCCGGATCAATGAGAAGAATGTCATCGGTATGTTGTTCAGGTACTACAACCTCAGTGATACACGCTTCTTCTTGCAAAGATGGTTCTTCTCCAGCAACTATTCGTCCACGAGGAGTAACTTTGATAGCCGCTAACCAAGTTATTCCGGAATCCCTAAGGCGTGGGTATGGAATGAAGCTAACTTGGCAGGCTTGAGAAGCTAAAATGAAAGGCTCGAATTTGTTGTATCTTCTTCTAGAATTGATATCGGCAACACCAAATTTGTTAATCCGAGTACCTCTGTTCAGAACGGGGTCGAACTAGTCACATTTGAAGAGAACGCACTTCAACTTCAGTAACCCTACAAACTCAACTTCAATAATCTCCTGCAAAATCCTGTAAAAGTCTATTTCGCCTGTCACACACACTCCGTAGTTACTTGGTGTCCGTCGTTTTCCATACTCGTAAGCGTGAAAGGTAAAACCTCGTGTGAAATACATCAGTGATGTGGTCACCTTTGCTACAGGGCCTAAGACCAAATCATGAAACCATACCGGATAGTATGGATCATCATAATCAACCTACATAAAATTCATAGCTAACGTTAGACTCGTAAATATTATACTATAGTGTTTAACATATAAATTTACATGAGTCTTTAACCATTTGACAAAGTGTTGATCTTTACGTTTCTCCATCTCAGTTGCGGATATTCCTGGTATTGCTTCTTCAACTTGCGTAACAAACAAGCTGCAAAAAAGATACACAAATTATAAATATAAATTAAATAACTTCAAAACATTAATAGCTTTAATATTTAACTTAAAACAATATATATTAATTACCTTTCAAACGAACGCGTCACTGCATCCTCGCAGTTGAGCAGAATATAAGTGTGGGCACTATGCTTATCATCTTCACTAGACCACCAAACTTCTTTCAATTTACCACCAAACCGTCTAATCTGGCAGAAAATGTCTGGTACACCGTCAACTGCATATGTTGGGACGACCCCACCAGTGCGGACTGCTGGTGCAAAGTAGTATGATGTGAAGTGCGATGTTTCTGCAGTCAAGCTCCCAGGAACTATGGACCCTTCGACCTTTGCAAGATTTTTTGCTTTCCCTTTCAAATGTTTCATGGAGCGCTCATAAGGATACATCCATCCATAATGAACAGGTCCACGAAGCAATGCCTCGTACGGGAGGTGGACAACGAGATGTTCCATGACGTCAAAAAAAGCAGGATGAAATATCTTCTCTAGGTTGCAGATTAAGATCGGAATTTCTCATGGAGTTTTTGCATGTCGTCTTCTTTGAACGTATGTGTGCTTAAGTCCCTAAAGAATGCTCCAATGCCTATATATTACAAAAAAATACCCCATATATATCATAGTTAACATATCATAACACATAAATTATTATGTAATAATAAAAATATTTTACCTGCAAGTGATTCATGTACATTTGTTGGAAGCAACTCAGCAAAAGCGAATGGAAGTAGTCGTTGCATAAACACATGGCAATCATGACTCTTCATTCCTGAAAACTTTTGACCTTGTTCAACACATCTTGAGAGGTTAAAAACATAACCATCTGGAAACTTCACTTATGATGCCACACAGTTGAACAAAGTCGTCTTTGCTTCTGATGACAATCGGAAGATGGGAACTGGAACCTTTCCACTGCTCTTGATATGCAACTCACTTCTCGAGCAAATATCAGGTAAGTCCAATCTTGACTTTTTGATATCTTTTGTCTTCCCTTGAACATTGAGTATTGTATTCATGATGTTGTCAAAACAATTCTTCTCTATATGCATCACATCGAGGTTGTGCCGCAAAAGAAGATCCTTCCAGTAAGGCAACTCCCAAAATATACTCTTCTTGTGCCAATTGTGAGTGACTCCATACCCATCAGGCATATTTGTAGGAATATGCCACGAGGAACTGTTTCCAAAGCTCCATAGTGATCAAGTTGTTCTTCAATTTGTTCTCTAGTTAAATATGGAGGAGGACTGTCTCTGACAACTCTTTTGTACCTAAACAATGTCTTGTTTCTTCGGTATGGATGAGTAAGGGGAAGAAATCAACGATGACAATCAAACCAACATGTCTTCCTACCATGCTTCAGTTGAAAAGCATCTGTCATTCCAAGACAATATGGACAAGATAACCTTCCATGTGTTATCCATCCAAAAAGAATCTCGTAAGCAGGAAAGTCACTTATAGTCCATAGCAGAACTGCTCTCATCGTAAAATTGTTATACGTCCTTACTCCTGATGACCATAAGTCCTTCAGCTCTTGTATCAATGGTTGAAGAAAAACGTCTAGCGACCGTTTTAGATGCTTTGGACCAGGGACTAATATGGTCAAGTATAGAAATTCTTGTTCCATGCACATCTCCGGTGGGAGGTTGTACGGTGTAAGAATGACTGGCCACAAAGAATATTGTCTCCCAAACATTCCAAATGGACTAAATCCATCTGTGCATAACCCAAGATAGACATTCCGAATATTTCTAGCGAAATCTGGGTGTACCGTATTGAAATGTTTCCACGCTCTTGCATCTGACGGATGAGCGATCTCGCCATCCCTTTGGACATGTTCAGCATGCCATCTCATCGCTCCAGCAGTCCTCTCAGATTGATATAACCTTTTCAACCTATCTGTAATTGGTAGGTACCACATCCTTTGGTACGGTACCCTATTCCTCCCACGTCCTTGTGGTTTGAATCAGGGTTTATTGCAGAAACGACACTCTTCTAACTTCTCATCATCCCTCCAATAGATCATACAATTGTCGATGCAAACATCTATCATCTCTGAAGGCAACCCAAGACTATAAACCAATTTATGAATCTCATAATAAGATTCAGTAGACACATTGTCTTCTGGCAAATACTCTTTAAACAATTTGGTCCATGCATCCATGCAATTCTCAGGTAAATTATGATCTGTTTTAAATATTCATCATCATAGCTGCCAGCGACACTTTAGAGAGACCTTCTCTACAACCAGGATAGATTGGTTGATTTGCAGCAGCTAACATCTCAGAAAACCTTTTCGCATCTAAGTTTGGTTCTTCAACATTTTCACTTTCAGCAGCTATTGTTGTAGTGGTTTCAGGTAAAAATGCATCAGTAATCATGTCATGAACCTTATCATGATCTACCATCTGTTCCTCCTCATGGTAACTATATGATATGGTTCTTGCCTATTACCAGCATCCTGAAAGTTATTATTACTACTACTAGCTTCATTTCCACCATAACCTTCTACATGTTGAAACCAAATATAGTAATGTGGTGTTTAATAAATGCTTCCATACAGTTTCACTATGAGCAAATATTGAATTCTTGCACTTTCGACAAGGACATAACATCTTACCACTTTCTTGTGTGATCGGCGTACACCCTGACTGGTACATGAATGTCTCTAGCCCCCTGAGAAATACATCGGTACTCTACCGTCAACATCCTTGTGCGTATACATCCAACTCCGTAACTCGTAAATATTTCTACCATCCGACATTTTTTTTCTTGATTCTTTTCTTCTTTTTCGTTTGTGTGATAAGTTATGAAGAGAATGAATATATAAAAATTTTCGAATTTGGTAGGTGAATATATAACAACGAATTTACAAGAAAAACCTTAACTAGGCTATTACAAGTACCCCACAAGGATTTTACAACGAATTTATTTCTCTGAAGCACAGTATAAACACGTTTTCACCAACCATATTATTCGTCGTAATAGCCTTGTATTTTTACAAGGACATTACGACAAACGAGAAAATTCGTCGTAATGTCCTTGTAATATTACGAGGAATTAATTTCGTCGTAATATTACAAGGACATTACGACGAATTTATTGTTCGTCGTAATGTCCTAGTAATGTACTAGTACATTTACGACGAAATATTTTCCTCGTAAATTTTCGTTGTTAAGTCCCTGTTTTCTTGTAGTGATTGGTGATTTTTCTCCTTTAATACTATTTTCTGATAAAAGTTATATTGATAACCTAAAATATTTCTTTTATATATGTATTTTCTTTCCTTAATACATTCATATATGTAAATAATCCGAAAACCGGAGGAAATTTGGGCACAACGAGAAAAGTTCACTGGAATCCAAAGAAAAGCTTTGGAGAGTTTCAATGGTGTGTAATGTGTAGTGTGGGGGTGGGAGAAATTGCGGGGAAAGCGCTCGTGCCACCTCGAGATGACCAAAGCACAACTTTAGTTTTTTTTTTTGTTCCTGCAATTGTTTTGGAACTTTGAATATTTAAAACAATAGAATTTGGTATATAGTATTTGTCATTTGTATAAGCATGATGTCGCATCATAGATCTCTCATAGACTATTGGATATGTCTACTATCTTTGCTCTACTATATTTGAGTAATCCCCAATAATTGACCAATGTTCCTTTTTTTCTGGTTGAGAATCTATGTTGCTAAGTTGGCGTTCTTGTTTAATTAAGGTTTTTATTTGCTTAATTTATATATACAGGTGGGATTCTGTTTGGTAATCGATTTTCATAACTTTCTAATCAGTTTTGCTGTATTGTAGAAACTTTAGTGAAATGTTACTAATTGTGTGAAACTGTGACAACATGGTACAAAACTCAGTACACCTTAGCAATATAAACATTTGAAAAATAATTGTTTACATTTGACTAAAAGATTCTAGATTGAGAATTAAATACAAAATCCATTTCGCTGTTTTCATTACATTTCATTTCACATGTAAATAGGCATTTCAAATAATACTATATAAATTAGTATTTTTTTCATTATATACTCGTTATATTTGGATTTTAGTTGTTGTATTATGTGCATTGTGACGTGTGAACCCACATTTATAATAACATAATTGTTAATAGAACTTATCCAGAGATCTACGAGTTCAGTGCATAAACTAAACTCTACACTTCCCACGACACCTACATATATGTATAACTGTCAACTGGGCTGTCTACATCCATTGGTCTATATTTAAATGGACATTTCTGGTTATGGACAATTAGTGATTATACCTATGAAGGACAAAATCATTAACGACTATGTTCATATGGACTGTCTACGGACTATTAAAAACCATACAAGAGATATTAAAATTTAAAATTTAAAACATCATAAGTTATAAAACATCACAAAACATCATAACAAATAAAATCCATTGCACATTCTAATCAAAGAATTCTTACAAATTTGATAACAAAATAAAAAATCCATCTCACATGCTTGTGTGAATTTGATTTTGCGGTTTAGTGAAAAAAATCACTTTTTGCAATTTTGAAAAAGAAAATTCATTTTTTTATTTGATAGGAAAATTCATTTTGTGTTTTTTTGCAAAAAACAAAATTTTATCTGAAAAATGCGTTTTTATGATTTTGCCGAGAAAATTTGTTTTATGGTTTTGGTAGAAAACTCAATTTTTTGAATTTGACTGAAAGCTCAATTTTGCGGTTTCTGCAAGAAAACTTATTTAGCGAAAAAACCTTTTTTACAGATTTGGTGGGATCTTTTTTTGTGGTTTTTGTGAAAAACTCAATTTTGCGGTTTTTACGAATTTTTTTTTTATGGTTTTAGAGAGATAACATGATTTTTTTTATTTTTTGCGGCGAATTCATTTTTTCTGGTTTTAGAAAAACATCAAGTTTGCAATTCAGCGTGAAAATAAATTTTATAGTTTTGGTGGAAATATCGATTTTGTGTTTTTTACAAAAAAACTAGATTTTAAAATTTTGGTGAGAAAAAATAATCTCTTTTCTTTTTCCAATTTTGATGTATCTCAAAATCTTACTTGCTTTAGATTATTGAACGGCAATGTTTATATAGTCCAAATCCACTTTGCCACTTCATAAATCGGATTTGTCTCATTTCAATCAGCATTATATTGGGCTAGACTCTATGATTATGGGGCTAGATCATATGATGTATACAAGGCATGTTAGGTATGACGGTTATTGGGATATACATCTTTTATACGACATTAAAGATCAATGAAAAATAATATTTAGTTTATTTACATGGTATCAGAGTAAAATTCTTGAACCTTATTTTTGCTTTTTTCTCCCTTTCTTTTCAAGTTAGAGTTTCTCGTATGCTCAAGCTTGCTTCTTCTATAAAGTTCTTAAGTCTCAAATATAATGAGTCTCGAGCTGCTAATATGACTCGTGGTGATGATTCCACTACTATTATTGTTTTCCTCTAATAATCCAATAGCGATTTTTACTTCGGTGTTATTAAGAAAACTATAATGAGTGGTCTTTGATACATGGTTTTAACCACTTTTTTATTATGTTATAAGTCATTTTTAGAATTTTTGTTATGTGTTTTGAAGTCGTTTTAGAGGTTTTGCAGGTTCATATATGTTTTGGAACATATTGAAGCTTTTGGAACTATTTGGAGCTTCAAGAGAACTGAAACTGAAACGAGCATCAAGAAACTGCACTTATGGACATGGTATTAGTCAACACAATATTGGTGACGGTCAACACCCCCTTAGTGATAACTTGATATCCAACTTTGCAGAAATGTGCAGATGCGTCAGAAGATTAGCAATATATAAAAGACTTATAACCAACAGATTTAGCTCAATTTTGCATACAAGTTAGATAATTTAGTTAGCGTTTCTTAATACATACATGTAAATAACCCAAAAACAGAGAAAATTTCTCGGGGCACGAGAGAGAAGTTCACGATAATACAAAGAAAAGCTTTGGAGAGTTTCAATGGTGTGTATTGTGTAGTGTGGAAACATTTACACCATGTGTCACATTAGATCTTATATATTACACTTTAAGACACTTGTGACTACTAGGATACGTTCTACAAGACTTTCAACACAAATGAGAACATGAAATTCTAACTCTACCCTTCTCTCTCTAAGATATTTTAAAAAAAACTGACAAAAAAAGGTTTCCAAATCAACCACTAACTTACATCTCTTCCTCCATCTCCACCCACTCCAACTACGCCGGAATTTTCCCCTCCTCTTCCTCAGTCGTCTCCACCCACTCCAAATATTCCGAATCTTCCCCTCCTCCTCCTAACTCCTCCTTCTCAGTCATCTCCTCCCACACCTAATACTCATGAATCTCCTACTTGCAATCTTCAATCTTCACTCTCAGACCACCGATGAATCCCCTAGACAGCAGCGGAAGATGATCTCCTTGAACTCCATCTTTTTTATCTCCTCATTAGGATGGATTATCAACCAAATTGGTGTCTGGAATCGCCATCAGAAATCGCTTTGGTTGTAATAGCAAAGAATATGCTTATTATGCTCCTCCTCCACTTTCTCCTGGTCCCAAATGTATTGGCTTGTTAGAAATATGTTATTTTTTTCGTGAAAAGGATATCGATTTGTTATAAAGTTTTAATCTTTTTGCAATATTGATGATACCATTTTATGTTTTGGAATGTTCTCGTGTTTCTTAGTTGGAAGAAATTATGGTGGACAATAGTAGAAACAATGGCGGGAACAAAACGCAACACTACCGACAAATTATGTTATGATGTCGTTACCACTACCTACGCCTTCATCTCCACCACAGAAACCTTCTCCACGTCCACCACCGCCTTTCATGAGCAGAAGCGGCGGCACCAAACTAAGATGTGTATTCGCGTTATTCATAGCCCACCTAAGATCTGAAAGTGGGAAGTTAATGAAGCAGATGGGGGTTTCACAATCTACAAAGAATCAACTACAATGTGTTGTCTCGTAGGGCTCTCGGCCACATTCACATCCAGCGGCAATGAGGCTGATGCTGCTGTGTTGGTAGAGACTCATAAGAACAGGTTCGAACCAGGGGACCATGTCTCAGCAAAATGATAACTCTCAAATGCAGAACTTCGTTGTTTTTGGTGGTGGTGCTCATGTTGGTGATAGGTTACGACCTCAACGTTTCTCTCCCGTAGCCATTACGTCTTGAAACTTTAGCAGAGCACGTGAATAAGAATGTTAGCTTTTTGAATGTTTTTTTACAAGCTATAGACTTTGGAGAAGGTTGCTTTAGATAGTGAATGATATTTTTTGAATGTTTTTGTACAAGTTATAGATTTTTGGACATGTAATGCTTTAGATAGTGGATGATAGTTGGAAAATTTGTGAGTGTGAGATAAGATGCCTTCAGGCTATGCTTCTCAAGGCTTTAAGGCTTTTGGGTATCTAGAGAGATTGTATTCTTGGTGGTGATGAAACTGCTAACAACATTATGAGTGCCTGAATTTATTTTTTTTTTCTTTTTTTTTAATGTGAGATGTTAAGCATATCAATTCTATGTTTGAAATTCACATTGATTATATTTCTTAAAACATTTATATATGTGTCGAGTTTGTAGACATTTCTACACTGAACTTCTAAACTTGTACATGTATGTGGACTTGGACATATCATTGCCGTACATATGTTTAAATCTGATGTGTACACATGTATACCAAGAATTAATCCATACAATAAATGGCCAAGTTTAAAAAACATATCCACGAAAGAAGTATCCATATGGACATAAAGCTTGTGCACTTCAATATAAGAAATCCATGTGGACACTAATTTTGTGGACAACAATTTCAGTTGAAATATCCTTTGTTTTTGTGGGGTTTAGCGAGTGTAGCTTGTAAGAATTCATACAATATTGGTTTGCTTTATTGTAAACGAGAAAGTTTTGTTCTTGAAATCATCCATCATCATTTATGAGAGTGTTTACTTTGTCTCTCGTCAGCTCTGTGTTTCTAACTAGAACTTGAGTTGCATAAGCAGGTTATGTCAAGTTTTGTTAAGTTCAGTAGGTTGCATTAGATCATCTGTTTGTACATGCCAGCCAATTGTGTTTCTAATTACTGTGAAAATATGATGTTTCAAAATAAAATGTGTCTTTTTAAGCTTTTTAGAAACTCTTTGCAAGATATTTTTGAGATGTTTAGAACTACAGAAGTTAATCGTGTCGACGTCTGTGTTCTCCTCAACACCAGAGTTGATGTTTGCTATGCTACTTTTGAGTTTTTGAGAGACATGTTGGCTGAATTTATGTCCAATGAAAAGCTAGCCAAATACCTTTTCCATTGCAACCCACAGTTTATGCTCGGTAAATTTGTCTACACAAACGTGTCTAGTAAAAAATAGTTTATGTGGACAATAAGCTTTTCTCGAAAAATTCCACATGTATATGATGTGGACACAAATTTTCCGATATACTTGTTCATTCGGAAATGTTCACTTGTCCATATCCATATGTATATCTTAGTATGATATAGTAATACTCAGTTAAACATTTACAATTATAGCACACTGATTTAGCTTTATTATACACTCTCAAATTAACCCTATAAACTTCTTTTACTCTCTCAAATAAGATGTTCAATTGTAGTACTTAGGGATCGAATCCATAGGGAGCGTGGTCACACAATAGACTATAGATGTTTAGATTAAGCTAGACAAACATTTTACTAAAGAAGCAATAGTAGACAAGTAAGCAGGTGACTGGTTTGATAACAATAAGATGAAATAGCTAGGTTTAGGGATTTATCAATCAATAGATTCAAAACACAAATCAAGGATGTTAAGGGTTTATAGATCAAATTCTAGAACTCGAATTCAATAAGCAAGTAATCCAGCTCTCGCATGAATTACTAATCAAATGCCTAAGTTCTATGTTCCAGCTCTCACATGCAAACAAGGATCGAGCATCGATCGATACCAACGCTTGGGTATCGATCGATGCTACCTCAGACAAGCATTCACACACATATCGATAATGTTCAACTAGATCCTAGACCAACTCTCGTATGCGCCTAGATATCTAATCCACACATGACTCAAGTTTTGTTAATTAATTGCACTCTCATGCCTCTCAATTATCCTATGATTTTAGGTTCAAGCAATCAGTCACACTCTCGTGTTATTCCACTACTGTAGATCCTAATATTACAAGCCACCCTGGTGTACAGATCTATATATAACCTAGCAATCCTATGACTATCAGTTTGACATTAAGAACATGAAATTCCTAAACCTAACAAGATGATTACTCATACATGAAAACAATGACACAAATCATAGTCATAATAAGTAATAGATATAGAAATCAATATGAAATCAAAAGAGTTCCAATCAATCTCTTGAAGGAGAATTTATATTCTCTCTAAAACTTAAGACAATATATATAAAATAAAGCTTTCCCGTCCACAATGGCTTAGAAAACTATATAAATTAGGTCTAAACTTATGCATGGGTATTATGGTAACTTACCATGACATCTGGGCAAGTCGGCCATAAAACCAGTCGGGCATGTCTTTTGGGATCACCTTCGATCAATGGTAAGGCTGTGCCTTCGATCGACATTCATTCATCCCCTCGACAGCTTCCTCTCACGAGGCAGACAGACCACTGTCTAGTAAAGATGCATAACCTTGTCTGTAGGATCCTGGTTAACCTCAAACCGGTGGCATTGGAAAGTTAACTCAAATATCTATCTTGCATCAGAATATGAGCTCAATCGCACCGTAAGAATGTCTCCATCCATAGATAAACATCTGACGCGTCTGCTCAGTTCTACATCTCTAAAAGCTCCATAATCACCAAAGTTCTCCAGAATGTACCTGAACCTGAAAATACTCTAAAACATACACAAAAAACATATAATAGATTCTAAATATGGCTGATATCATAGCCTGAAAGTGGTAAATATCAGACTCTATCAACTCCCCCAGATTTATCTTTTTGCTTGTCCTCAAGCAAAACAAGGCAGCCTGTAAAGGTTTGAAAAGCGGGAATTTACAGAATGTTTAAGTATAACTATCACCCTACTTTGTTGCAACCACATTCTATCAAGTTCTCCAGAATGTACCTGAACCTGAAAATACTCTAAAACATACTCCAAAAACATATAATAGACTCTAAATATGACTGATATCATAGCCTGAAAGTGGTAAATATCAGGCTCTATCAACTCCCCCAGATTTATTTTTTTGCTTGTCCCCAAGCAAAACAAGGAAGCCTGTGAAAGAGGTTTGAAAAGCAGGGATTTACATAATGTTTAAGTATAACTATCACCCTACTTTGTTGCAACCACATCCTATCAAGTCAATCACAGAGAAACTTTATATACCCTATCCTAGTATAACAACCAAATCCATTCTACCAACAACATAACAAATACTAGTCTGACTCACCCCCCTCTACTGATATCATTTCTTTGCATAAAATAAAAGTGCATGCTTTACCCTGGGAGTATCGATAAAATGACACATGAACTCTTACCCCTACAATTTTGGACAACCAGACACAAAATCTTCTCTGATCCCTTCTTCCCTCTTTTCTCTCTTCTCTGAATCTTTTTAGATCTCAAATCCAATGATCAATGTTTTTTAAAACAAACATTATGCCATCTTCTTTTTGATTTTCTTCTTCTTCTTTTCTTTTTTTTTTCTTTTTTTTTCTTTTGCTTTTTTAGGAAAAGTTGTAGGCGAATAGTGGGGTCATCGGTAATGTACCTACCCATCGCTTCCAATAATGTGTGATCATTCCTCTGAATTATAATAGTGGGGTCATCAGTAATGTACCTACCCCTCTGCATCTCGGGAAATCATCTCAATATTTTAAGCTTTTAGGTAGATGCTGAAGAGAGAGAGAGAGAGAGAGAGAGAGAGGGAGAGGGAGAGGGAGAATGGAACTAGAGGTGCAATGAATTGTACCTAGAGACTTCTAGAAGGAATCCGATCCAGTGTATACCAAGCCCTAAAGCAAAAAAATAATGTCAGGATTAGTGTTGGAAATCAGCTTCGATTCCTTCAAACTTTCTAAGCAAGTGTGATATAGCGGCATGATGATCCACTTTGTTATCTTTAGTAATCTCTGCAAACAACCTTCTAAGAATGGTGCTAAAGTGTGGTTAGTCAATAATAAATCTTGATCATATTCCCTTTCTTGAATCAATAAAACTTTTTGAAAAACTTATATATATATATATATATATATATATATATATATATATATATATATATATATATATATATATATATATAGTAAATAAGACTCAAAACAAATCAAGTAGCATTAGCGAACCTCCCTCAGACTTAAATTACACTGTCCCCAGTGTAATTCGTCCTGGATTGGGTAGGAAAAAACAAATCATAAGTAAATAACTTAAGAGAGAAAATCGATACTAGACTCTGTAAAAGAGTATCGATCGATGTCACGATGTTGATGTCGACCGATGGTCATGTTCCATGGTCGATCGATGTTGATTCTTCAAAATCGATTGATGCTAAACCTGTAAGTTTCTACTCTTTTTTAGAATAAGTATAGAAACTAAAACTCAAAATAGAACACAATATCAGTAAACGTCCCCCAGACTTAAAAAACACTATCACCACTGTTATACAGTCTGAGATTGGTGAAGAAAATAAATCATAAGGACCAAATTTAACAAGGAAAAACGATATACATGCTCGATGATGGTGATCGTCGATCGACACAGTTAACTGGCGATCGATCGATACTAGGGTTACTCTGTTGATCAACAATGATCAAGTGTCGGTCGATGCTCTGTGAAGACTATCTTCCTTGGTTTTTTTTTTTGAAAACTTGCAATAAAAAAATAAAATCTGAAATTAGACTAGTACAATCAAAAGCTAATTAAAAACTTACTAAACAGTGGGTTTTCTCCCACTGAACGCTTGGTTATAGTCATTAGCTTGAAGTTTTGGAGCTCTGATTCAGTCTAGATGAGATTGAGAAGTTGTTCCAGAACAGCTCCCAGTGTCCCTCTTCCTCATTTTGTTGATGTTGTTCATAAAAGGTCTTGCAGAAACTTCCCCTTTGCCTTTCAGCTCTGATTCACATAGCACCCTGACCTTGGTAAAAGGCTGTAGAAATCCTATGCAGTGCACTCTATACTCAACACTTCTATTATGACACTGCGAATGAAGCGGTGACAAGAATTCTGCATCTACTTTCTTTTTATTTTTCTTCTTCCTGGCACTCCCCCATACATAGGCTTGTCAATCACGGGTTGCTATAAAATCTGGAGAGTTTCGATCGATGCTATAAGGCGAATGTCGATCGATGCTATTAGGCGAGTGTCGATCGACGCTGATGCTGGTTCTGTGGTCTCGCGGTTTGAATCAGATGCAGGTGCTAGATCTTCAGACGGTTGTATCCATGAAACAAACCCCTCACTTTTGGTCTTTCGCACAGCATCCTAGAATACATTTTCATCAATAATTAGTAAGGCACAACTTATTCTTCTTGAGATCAAAAACTGCCCCCACTGTAGCCATAAAGAGAAAATGAATTCTTAAGCTTTTAATAGCTCAAAATGGTAGTTCATGGTGGTTAAAATATTGATGATAATGACATTGTTGTAAATAAGAATAATTTTTTAGGTTGAAATTAGTTTTTGTTATTTTCAAAATAATTGAAAAATTAAATAATAATGGTAATATTGTAAATATTTCAAAAACATAAGGAGGGTTTAGAAATTTCATGTGAATAGTAATGACAAAAAAAAAATTGGTTTTAGGTTTGACTTGAAATTTTAGGTTGTTTTTGAAAAACCACCTTGAATAAGTTGAGTAAGGATACCAAGTTCTCTATATCCTTTAAGGTATGCGTTTGATACTATAAAAAGACTTATCCGATCATTTTTCATAATCCTCACTTCGGAAAACAACTATATCATGCCCAAAAATTGCCATATAAAAGAATCAAATATCATACATGTTGTCTAATTTTATTGTGAAATACATCAACTCTCACATAAGTCATTTCAGCTAATTTTACTGACTTAAATTTCACATCAAATAATTTTACTAATGTGGCAACAACATTATTTTAAAAATAAAAAAGCAGTTTATAAAAATAAAAAGTTAAAATAAATGTTAACATTTATAAATTCAAGGTATCCTATGATCTTAATTAGTCTCAGCTATGGACTGTAGAGCCTACTAATTTCAAATCATAATATTCTCACACACTCTATTATTAACGATCTAAAACCTATCCAATGCAACTCGATCCAAACAATTCTGATCCGAAAAAGAAAAAAGAACTACAAAGCACAACATCTTGGTTACGATGTTTACAAAGAAATAGTTTAAATCGGTTGTGTAACTGTATCTAAGATTAATTGAGAACAACCTAGGAGCAATTGATAGGATTAAAGCATTACGAGGAGCACATAACTATTTTTTATCAAATCAGATGAAAAATATATTAATAAATAAGAATTTTTTTACTTGTCATAACATCTTATTGGCTAATTTTATTGAAGTAACTAAAATTTATAAAATGATTGAATTTATTTTTTAGGAGAATGTATTATAAAAGATATTGCTTTATTTTGAATAATTTAAAATAAAATCATTATCCACATGACATATATACATGTCAGTAAATTTAGTTGATGTATCATACTCTATGTCAATAAAATCAGCTTATTTGGTATCTGGTGGCATCCGGTGTGGTGGTTGATGTATTTGATTTTTTCAAAAAAAAAATTAAATATGATTTTTAATTTTTTTTAAACCTTGTGTATATATGATATGATTCACCGTTTTCTATCTTTTATAGTGACTAGATGTATTACCGCGCTATGCGCGGTTTATTTGTCTATAAAAGTTATATACTTTAAATTTTAAATATAATTTAAAATATCTATTTTTAAAATAAATTAATTTTTTTGTGTAACACAATATCATTTATTTGTTTTGGTATAATATTTGACAAATTCGAATTAAATATTCTGATTTTTTTGTTTGAAATATTATTAATTTATATTTGATATATATACACACATATGTATATATATATATATATATATATATATATGTGTGTGTGTGTGTGTGTGTGTGTTTTAGATGTAATCATAATTAAAGTTTCTAATAATTTTTAATAATCATGTCTAACTCTTTATTAAAATTTCAAATATTCTATATTTAACTCTTAAATTATTTATATATTATATATCTATTTATGCATCATATGATTTATTTATTTAATTTTTATTTGAAGAATAGGTAAATAACGTTAATTTCACATATATATTAGTAAATATAATCACTTTGAATATTTAAATATGTAATTTCTGATGAACAATAAAAATGATTCAATAAATTATTAAATTTTGAAACTATAATTTATTTTCAATACTAAGTTTTTGGTATTATGATTCTGTAAATAATTATTCATTATAAAAATCTAAAATTTATGATTCAGTGGTTAGATACTAAATAAAAGTACATTGTATAGATTATGTGCATTATACCCATGCATATATATTAGTCATTGGTATCGTGTAGAAAATATATAATCTTGTAATATTTTTATATCTTAGAGTACGAACATACTTCTATTATTATTTTAAACTCTTAAGTTAATTACTAAACAACTTAAGATGGAGTTTTAATAGCGAGAAGAAATTAGATTTTATAAAATTTGTAAGAGCATCTCGAGTTTCACTCTATCTTTTAGGTTAACAAAGAATTTAGAGTAAAATTTTTTTCATCCTACTCTATTTTCCTCTCTATTCGTGTAGTATTTTGTTGGACTTCTAAGTTTTCTTATTTTCTGATTTTTAATAATATCTATGGATTTATCGGAAAAAAAATTGATTTATTAAAATTTATTCAAAGATATATAAGTAAATATTTTTAAAAAATCTTCTTTTTCTCTGTTGTGAAGGAATGTTTTACATTGTGCCGTCTCCTTTGTTTCTCTTGGAATCCTGTTACAAATCACACTATCCGTTTGCTTCTTTTAGAGTCAATAATTTTTTGTGAAATGTATAAATGTGTCTTACATTTGGAGTAATTATTCAATTCTCTTTGTTCAAGAAATTAGTTCACTTAGAAGTGGTGTATTTGGAGTAGCATTGTCTCTTTTCTAGATGTCACGTTCTAAAATGCTTTGTCATAAGGAAGAAAGGAAACAGTGATATTAGTGAAGAGTGAATCTTTTTGGCAATTACTAAACCATTTTTTTGATTGCTAAAAGGGATCACAGCGATTACGTAAAGAACATGGCCTACTGAACTATTTTATTTTCTATTTGGTTGTACATGAAATCATCATCGTTATATAAAAGTGCTCTTCCAAGGTTTTTATATTGGTAACAATCACACTACACAGTAACATCAAACAATAAATTGTCACTGACTTACCGAAACAAACTTGTATCTATTATTTACAATGAGCATATTTTAGAATGAAGGTTATATTATGTGAGGCTCATACAAAAATAGATTATACGAAGTGAAATATAATTGGAATAAGATTTATATATGTTTGTATGCCAATACATATATACATTTATGGAATAATGCTCTCAAATATGATGAAGTATTTGCAACTAAATCTACATGTTAGAGGTTAATGTAGATGCACAATCTAAATTTGATTTATGTAATGTAACCATTTGTATGTGGGTACAATTTATTTATAATGTGAAATTTTTAAAGATCTATAAAGTTGAATAGAAATGCATACTGAACTTCTGTGAAAAGGATGTAAACTCTAGGCAGCGTGAAACGAAACGTAGTTGTAATGTAGTAAGCTGATGTGTGTGGGCCATTACCGTGTACATATATTTCCACTCAGATACCTGTGAATAAATTTAAAGATGACATGGAGCTGAGCGTTAACATACATTTGGAGATACGTACTAAAAAAAGTTAAGCAAGAATATAGTTAGATTATAACAAAACGGATAGCTAAAAGTTTATTGAAAGTGAAGACAAACTAATAACGGCTGGCGTAAAAGCTAAATCGAAAGATGCTGTAAAGTGACTTACATAATCGTATATGTTTAGCCACCAACTCATTTTGTGTTTACTGTTGTGATCAAGACGACGACAGGGGTAGATAGCCTAGCGTTGAACTTGGGGTGGAACTATGCCACAACGGTGTCGCAGAGGTAAGCATTCAGGAGAGGTCCTTTGGATCAATCACAGGGCATCAGACAATGGTTTCTTGTAGGAGATGTACGGTCATTTTCTCATTTCGCTGGTGATGTCACCTATGGGACGTTCTTGGAGTTTTTGCCCATCGATTAGCTTCATATGGCATACCCCATCTTCAAATGTGAAAATAAACTAATATGAGTGACATCTAAATAGGCTGGTAAAAAAACAACGACGTTATGGAAAGTTTTTATGGACTAATGGAATGTTGGAGTTATCATATAAATCATCACTCATGTTGCAGTTAGCTTCGAAATCTTCAAATGAATGGAACCTGAACATCTGTGACTCTATTCATAGTTGACTCCTAATGTTTAACTAATTGATCTATTCAATGTAAATATCTATTTGAATTTGAGATGCTAATGTAGTTTACCTTGTAAAAACTTGGTACATGACTTCAAAGTTGAAGCTATTGATATCCACAAAGAAGTGCCGTCCCATGCTTCTTACTTTAACTTGACCCTAAAATTTGATAATATTTTTACTTCAAAATTACGTAGATAAGTACTTTTTCGACAAATAAGATATTTGACATGCACTGTCCAAGAACAACTTGTCTTTAGTGCTGGCTAAAAGAAGGAGATGCAATTATATATTCCAAAATGTAGACTGAGAAAATGACCAAGCAAATACCTTATCACAATAGACGTTCAGCTCTTCTCTGGTTATCATCTGAATCAATATATCTGAAATATTATTGGAGAAGCAATCACACAGAGTTAAAACCAAACAAATACTTACAAATATTTCAAAACATGATATCTGTGTAGGAACGCGTTTCAAATTGCGACAAAAGCGCATGGGAGAGGGGAAGCAGAAAAAGCAAAGCAACAATGAACCAAATCAACCACGACAATGTCATCTCAGCATACTTAAAACCCTTAAAAATTTGGATTAAAAAGGTGAGGGCTTTTAGCGATTTACCAAAAACCGGATCTGTAGCAACTGATTTTCCCATTGTTGTTAGCCATGGATGCGCTGAGTTTTTGATTGAAACCTTTGTGGAGTGGAGGAGCAGAGACAAAGACATGACATCAATTTATATATGAGAAGAAAAAGAGGGAGGTAGAGCGAACAATAAAGAAAAGATTAAAGAGCGTCATTGATTAATCAATAGGACCAAACGGAAACGGAGCTACAGAGCAACCTGTGAGATGAAGTGGAAGAGTCCAAAAGATCAACTCTACGCTTCAGAGCGAATTAGGTTTATGTGAACATGGCTTTGAATTAGGTTTAGTTATGTTGGATTTAATTTGGGCTATAGCCGAATTGTAAAGCCCACAGAAAATGCCTAGTTTCACTTTTCTCTCGCCAAAGCGGTGGTGACGTGGACAGATGAAGTTCTCTTATTAGTTGATTTTATTAATCCGACGTGGACACCCTATCTATGCATCATATTCCCCTTTTAATATAGTAAAGATGCTATGTTTTTATCTTGGGTTTAAGTTGTTTAGATTGGCCCATTTACTTTTCCTTTTGTTTTCATAAACACACAATTTTATTCCCCTTCTAGCCCAAGCCTTCTTTTGTGTTGAAAGAACTTTTCCATTGCCTAGAAAGATTAGACCTTAGAAGAGACGCCCAAGACTTTACAATTGCAAGCAAGTTTTTCAGAAGTTCAGAAACGGTACAAATTGATTTGCTTGCCGCAAATTCATGTCTTGTGAGTTCGCGCTGGCTTTGAGACGAAGTACATATATGAACTGAGTTCAAGGGGGGGGGGGGGGGTGTGTGTTTATTGGGAAGAAAATTTTCATGGACTTTAATTTTTTTGAGATTCCTTCGTTATTGGTTTATGGATTTTAAAAATTTTGATAAAATTCATTGTTATTAGTTTAAGAATATTCAAAATTCATTCAAATTACTTGTTATTCAAAAAGTTTGGTTTTTATTGATTCTCTAATTCTAAACATATCTAGTGTTATTAAGACATGAATTCTATTCATTTTTACTAATAAGACTAAAATTTCAAAATATGATATGTATCTATGAGATTTTCAAAATCCGTGTGATAAAAACTAATAAATAAATAATTATTCTTACCAAATATCTATTGAACTTTCAATCCAATTTATATGTCCAAAATCGAGTCTTACATTTTTGAATATATAATTATATTTTGAATATATAATTATATTTATATATTATTCATACATTACATTTTATATAATTTCATTTTTAATATAAAATTATATTTATATTCTTTTATCATTAGTTATTAATAACGAAAATAACATATGAATGACTAAAATAATATAATACGGTTAAAATTGTTAATATAATATTTATCTTATAATATTAATTTAATTTTATATGTATCATTATTACTTTTTTCTTTTTTTAAAAGAAAAATTTTGAAAAAAATCATATTATATAATTCAGAATAATATAAATTATATATTTATTACTTTATAAATAAATGACAAAAAAGAGGTGATACAAATTCTTAAAAAAACTATACCAGTCTCAGAAAACTTGCGATCACATTTTATTAGTCAATGCATATATAGTTTTAAAGTCCACATAACTTTTAAAATCTATCAACTCTTAAAATTCACAAACTCTACTTAAATTTATTGATGGAGCTATGCGTAATAGAGATAGTGAAGAGAAAGAACCGGAAGCAAGAATACCAAACCGGAGGATGTCAAACTGAAGAAGTAAACCAAATCCCAAGTATTTTAATTAATTTCAGTTGTGTTTTGTTATTTAGTACATGCACAAATAAGAAGGATTTAGTCTTCTTTGTGTTGAGGAAACTACTCTTCAACTTTCCCATTTTCCTTCTAAGTAGGAGTTGAGATTCTGAGTATGTTGTTCTTCTTTTCTATTTAAGAAAATAATGAAAACCAAAAAAAGGTAATCTTAACTACCAAACAAACAAAATTTTATACTTTGACTGGGGCTAACATTTGGTATCAAAGCATTTGCTTTCTACTGTTGTAACATGAAACGATACATTGAGGTCATGACAAGCAACAAAGAAAGGTTATCTGACCCGAAAATGGGTTTGGGTATGGTGCAGGACGAGATGACCAGGATGAATGACGACATCAACACGAAATTTCGAAGCATGGAGGAATCCTTCCGACAAATGTTGTTGGAAGCAGTTTCGAGTATCTGAGAAGGTGGATCCACCACATCTAAAGGAGACAAGCCAACTGAATTTTCATAGCCATCAGTGTCCGTTCATAGAGAGAGAGTTGAAGGTAACCAACGCATGACACCATTGGCTCTACAACGTGGCATTAAGCTAGACTTTCCAAAGTTTAACAAGGGGATCCAAAGTCGTGCATCAGTAAGGCCAAACAGTACTTCACCTACCAGAAGAGGGTGATGGAGAGGAGAGTAATCTTTGCTTCCTACCATTTAGAGGATGAGGAAAATGAGTGGTGGCAGGCTACCTCCAAAATCCTGGAGAAGGAGTACATCCGAATCACGTGAGAAGTGTTTGAAGAAGAGTTGTGGGCACGGTTTGAGCCCTCAGCGGCGAAGGACTTCGATGAAGCTATGTCAAATATCAGACAGAATGGAAGTTTGCGGGATTACCATCGAGAGTTTGAAAAACTTCATAACAAGGTAACAGGGTGGACTCAAAAAGCCCTCATTGGTACCTACATCGGTGTAAAGGACCTTATTGCTGACGGTATCCACATGTTCCAACCTCGAACTCTGAAAGCCGCAATCTAGTTGACAAGAATGAAGGATGAACAACTCCAGAGATCAAGGAGGTACTCAAACGTTCTTCAGTGAAATCTTTGGACCAACAGCACAAACCCCGCACCGTCAACCAGGCACAGCGGCTCCAAAAAGACTCAGCTGGGATGAGATGAAATGCAAAAGGAGTCTTGGCCTCTGTTTCAGTTGTGATGAGAGTATACTCCAGACCATCACTGCCTCAAATCGCAACTCCTGCTCTTTGAAGGCATATAAGATGAAGATGATGAAATTGAGATTCCACCTGATACGAATGAGGCAGAGATCACCCTCCAGGCCGTTACAGGGTGGGGATCCCCTAATACCATCCGCACCTATGCATAAAAACAATGACAGACTCTGGTCGCCTTGAAATATAGTGGTGCGAGCCACAATTTCATCAATGACAAAACTGCTGCTCTTCTGAGTCGGTAATTGACACCAATGAAACCATTTCATGTACGAGTTGCCGATGGATTTTCATTGCAGTGTCACGGGGTCTACAGGAAGGTATAGAATAAGGTTGATGGTGTGCTCTTCCAGATTGACTTCTTTCTGATACCTCTCAAAGGCCTCGACATGGTGTTAGGGATTCATTGGCTTCTGCAACTTGGGCCGACATTGTGGATTGGAAGGCCAAAACCCTCAAATTCACTTGGGCTGGAGAAACAAAAAAAATTCATGGGCTACATCTGGCCAACCTTGAACAGGCCCAAACTGAGGAGATTGTGAAAGAACCGAAGATGGGCAGACTTGCTTCACCATCTGTTTTCAGATAGAGAGTCATGAGGATGGTTAACCCGTTCCGGAGGCGATGCGCCAGCTACTGCAGCAGTATGAAGACATCTTTCAAGTTTTGACAGATCTACCGCCGACGAGGGAAACCGAGCATTGGATTGTGCTTAAGGAAGGGAGTGGTCCGGTTAATGTGCGACCATATCGATACGCTCACTTCCAAAAAGAAGAAATCGAGAAACAGGTGTGCGCGATGATTGAGTCCGGGTTCGTGCGACCAAGTTCCAGTCCCTTCTCTTCATTGGTGCTTCTTTTCATAACGAAGGATGGATCATGGAGGTTTTTTATGGACTACCGTTCCTTGAATACAATCAAAATTAAGGATCGTTTCCCAATACCCACGGTGGACGACATGTTAGACGAGCTCCATGGGGCAATCATCTTCACCAAGTTGGACCTAACCGCCGGCTATCGCCAAGTTCGTATGCACCCCGACGACATCCACAAAACAGCCTTAATTTCTTGCACACAACGGACATTACGAGTACTTGGTTATGCCTTTCGGGTTATGCAACGCACCATCTACATTTCAGGCCCTCATGAACTCGTTATTCCGTGATTACCTTAGTAAATTTGTGCTTGTTTTTTTGACGATATCTTGATCTACAGTTGTTCCTGGTCCGATCACATCTCACACATCAAGCTGGTCTTCGATATTCTCCGACAACAGCGACTCTTCGTCAAACATAAGAAATGTGAATTCAGCAAGAGAGAACTTGAGTACTTAGGCCACATTATCTTTGGTGACGGTGTCAAGGTGGATTGCACTAAAGTCCAAGCCATGCTAGATTAGCCGAAAACTAACCACCATTACTGAGTTGCGGGGTTTTCTTGGGTTGACGGGCTACTATCGGAAGTTTGTCAATGACTATGGCCTCATTGCTCATCCGCTGACGAACTTACTAAAGAAGGGTTTGAGTGGAGTCCTTTTGGCAGATGAATACTTCGACAAACTTAAGACAACCATGACTACCACACCAACACTAGCCTTACCGAACTTCACAAAGCCATTCATCATACAAACTGATGCTTCCAGAGATGGGATTTGGGAAATTCTTAGGCAAGATGGTAGACCAATCGCGTACATGAGTCATTCCTTGGGGATATCTAAGCAAAAGTGGTCAACTTATGCAAGGGAGATGATCGCCATTTTCATTGTCTCCTTGGTCGGCGCTTCACCATTCAAACAAAATCAACGCAGTCTACGTTTCCTTCTAGGACAGTGGATTCTGACTCCATAACAAAAGAATTGGATGGGAAAATTGCTGGGGTATGACAACGAAATCATGTACAAACCAAGTACTGTTAATGCAGCAGCAGACGCGTTGTCTTGCGGTGCTGCCAGCCCCTGCCTTCTCGTCATCTCCTCTCAACATACCAACTTTGGGACGAGCTACGTCTCCTCACTCTGTTCGACCCGTACTTGCAACGTATTGGGACACTTGCCGATCAACGACCAGGACAGCCTTACACCAAGCTAAATGGTCTCATCTATTTCAATAATCGATTGGTAATTCCTCCTAATTCCTTTTTCATCACGCCTTTGATTAGGGAGATTCACGATACACTTATGGGAGGCCACACTAGAGTCCTACGAACACTGAAACGACTTTCCAGCAGTTCTACTGGTCATCAATGAACATGTATGTCCATCAGTACGTGACGGAATGCGACACTTGTCAAAGGGAAAAATCCGAGAGTCTTGCACCTAAAGGCCCTTTGCAATCTCTCTCGATCCCAGATAGATTGTGGGAAGATCTCTCTATGGATTTCGTCGACGGTATACTGCGTTCTAATAATAACACCTCTATTCTTGTTGTTGTCGATAGACTTTCGAAGGCAACCCACCTGGTTCCTCTATCACACCCATACACGACTAAGTCAGTGGCTTCAGAATTCGTTGATCCAGTCGTTAAACATCACGGTATTCCTAAGTCTATATTCAGTGATCGAGATCCAGTCTTTGCGAGTGCCTTTTCGAAGGAACTGTGGCGTCTGTTCAAGACAAAGATGTGTATGTCTTCCTCTTACCATCCTCAAACAGAAGGACAAACTGAGGTCGTGAACCGATGCATAGAGCAATACATGCGGTGTTTCGCTCACGCAAGACCCAAACAATGGAGTTACTTGATTCCATGGGCAGGTACAACACCATCAACCATGCATCAACTGGTATGTCTCCTTACAAAGCAATCTATGGGAAGGATCCTCCAACAATGGTGGGGTATGAGAAAGGCTCAACAACAGTCCATGAGTTGGACGAAAAACTGATGGAAAGAGATAAGGTATTATAGGAGCTGAAACACAATCTCCAGGCTGCCATTAATCGAATGAAACAAGCTGCATACATGAAGCGTCGTGATATCTCTTTTGTTGTGGGTGAATGGGTTTTCTTACGCTTACAGCCCTATAAACAACACACCATATTCAGAAGGACATCACAAAAGATGTCCACTCGATACTTTGGTCCATTTCAGGTTCTGGCTCATATTGGCACTGTCGCTTACCGTCTCAAGCTTCCAGATGGAACATGAGTTCGTCAGGTGTTCCATGTATCCATTTTGAAGAAAAGGTGGGCAGTGATACGCCAGCAGCGGGAACATTACCTCCATTGCACACAAACAAACAGCTCAAGCTTAACCCAAAAACAATCTTAGAGTATCTCAAGTTGGACAAGGTGGGAAACTGAGTACTTGAAGCATTGGTTAAGTGGCAGGATCTCCCAATCGAGGAGGCGACTTGGGAATGCGTTGAGAAATTACACAAAAGTTTTTCAACACTGAATCTTGAGGACAATGTTCTTTTCGAGGGTGGGTGTAATGATGGAGATATGCGTAATAGGGATGGTGAAGAGAAGGAACCAGAAGCAAGTATACCAAACCAGAAGATGTCAAACCGAAGAAATAAACCAAATCCAAAGTATTTTAATTAATTTCATTTGCGTTTTGTTATTTAGTATGTGCACAAATAAGAAGGACTTAGGGGGGTTATTGTCAGATGTATTTGTATAGAATTTGTGAATTTTAAGAATTGATAGATTTTAAAAGTTATGTGGATTTTAAAACTGTATATACATTGACTTATAAATTTGATCATAAGTTTTCTTATATTGCTATAGATTTTTATGAATTTGTATTAATTTTTTATCATTGTTTTTGTCAATTAATAAATATATAATTTATATTATTTTAAATTATGGTTATATATTTTTTTTCAAAACATGTTTTTTTTTGTTAAAAAGAAAAATAATAATGATACATAAAAAATTATATTAATATGATAAGATGAATATTATATTAACAAATTTAACCTTATTATGTTTTTAGTCATTTATATGTTATTTTAGCTTTTAATAATTTATGATAAGACAATATAAATATAATTGTATATTCAAAAATTAGATTATATAAAATTAATTATATAAAGTGTAATGTATGAATAATATATATATAATTATATATTCAAAAATGTAAGACTCAGTTTTAGACATATATTTTGGACTAGAAGTTCAATAGATATTTGGTAAGAATAATTATTTGTTGTATAATTTTTTATCACATGGATTTTGAAAATCACATGGATAAATATAAAGTTTAGTCATTTGAGTAAAAATGAATAGAATCCATGTTTCAATAACACTAGATTTATTTAGAATTAGAAAATCTAAACTTTTTGAATAACAAGAGAATTGAATGGATTTTGAAAATTTTTAAACCAATAACAATGGATTCTATCAAGATTTTTGAAATTAATAAACCAATAACAGGGGATTCTCAAAATTTTCAAAGTCCATGAGAATTCAATTGCCAATAACCCCCCTTAGTCTTCCTTGTGTTGGAAACTACCCTTCCACTTTTCCATTTTCCTTCTAAGTAGGAGTTGAGACTCCGAGTATATTTTTCTTCTTTTCTATTTAAGCAAATAGTGAAAACCAAGATAGGTAGTCTTAACTACCAAACAAACAATTGTTCTTAGGTTCTATTTTATGTTTGACTGGGACCAATATTTATCTCCCAATAACCCCCCTAAGATTGATGGATATAGTCAGGAGACTCGTGAGTTGATATCAAAGGTTTTAATGCCAATTACGAATGCAAGATATGGTAACCACTTTACTTATGACAACTGGTCAGTAAAACAATAATGAAAACAAGTTGCTCTGTCTGAAGTCTACAAATGAAAACAAGTTGCTTTGTAGACTTGTTTCCTATGAATGAAAACAAGTCTACAAATTTCGTTCTGTATAGTTGGATGTCTACAGAACTAATACTTCATGAGCTTTAGTCCATATATAATTAACCATAGCCTCAGATATCACACTTGGTAGAAATTTTTAATAGCTCACTACTTGTTTATAATCTTTTGGTAATTAATGATGCTTTCATCTTAAAGCCATTGATTAAGCAATGCATAATTTAGTTTTTTTTTATAAAAGGGACCAAATATGGAATTTTTGCAGAAACACACACAAAAGCACTTCCACAATGTTTTCTTTTGAAATAAAAATAAGAAAGTAAGAAAGATTCTAAATAGGTGCCTTACTATTTCTAGGAAGAGGATCTTCACGCCTAAGTTCCACGTTGAGATTATGCTTCTCTGTTGTATTCCACCTCGATTCTCACATTCTACAAAACCTTATCTCTTATTAATGGATATATTTTTCGGTAATTTTTTCAATTTTTTTATCACAAAAATAGTTTTCAATAAAAAAATATCTAAATAACTTTTTTAACTTTAAAAACTTTAATAGTTATGTTTTTGGAAAAAAATTATTTATGCCCTAAATTTGATATCAATTTACAAATTTACATTTAATGAAAGACTATTTGTAAAAATATTTTAACTTTTGATGAAAATAGACTTAGTTAATTTTTTTAATATTTATAAAAAATTTAGAAATTCAACCCACCCCTTTAACACTAAAACCTAAACAACAATCATTAAAATGTAAATTCAAATGTTAATATATTTTTGATAGTGTGTAGTTTTACAAAGTGATACTTAACTTATACTATTTTTGACAATTTCTCTATTTTTTCTTTAAGTTTTAAATTTCACCTCCAAAACTTCACCCTATAACTATAAACCCTAAGTTTATATTAATTAACTCAAATGATATAAATATATATTTACACTCTTTAATAAAACTTATTTTAGTTATTTTCTTAAAATTTTAATTTTTATAAATTTTAATTTTTAGAATTATCTTAAAATATTTCTCTATATTATTTTTCCCTTATTCCAAAGTAACAAGCACTTTTTTAACGAGTACCTTCTTGACACAAAAACAGTTTTCTTCATTAAGATAACAGTTAAGATTAATATATTTCGGTGCACAAAAAGGAAAAAAATATTAATATATTTCAGTTAACACCACCACTAAACAAGAATTAACATTGGGGTGATTGGTCATGGCTGTGAGTGCTCTACACAGCCTCAAATCTCTCTACAGTCACAAAAGCAAAGCAATCATGATTTGGTTACCTTTCTAAAATTCACCGCCAAATTTATATTTTACTTTCGTTTATGATTTTGTAAAGCAAATTCTCTACAACACTAATTCAAGTGTTTTGAAATTATTATTTATTTTTCCTAAACACTTTTCCTTTTTTTTTATAATAACCTATTTTAATACATACTAGAAATATATATATATATATATATTTTGACAACGAACGACCATTCTATTACTCAAATAATTTGAGGTGGTCTGGGCAACCAGACCGGAATAGAATAACCAATGTAACAAAGATTCCTATGAAAAGTTCTCGAGACTTAGCTAACGAATCAGATATTCCATTATGTTCTCTTGGGACGTAAGATATCTTGAACTCCGGAAAAGTAGCTTCAGCGTCTTTATTGCCTCAAGCTCAGTTGTAAAGCGTGGCCAATCTTGGGGGTCATTTGTCATAGCTATTAGGTCCTTGCAATCTGTTTCAAAATGTTGGCATGAGGAATTTAGAAGCATGCTCTCCATTGCCCACCGAAGTGTCTCTACTTCCGAATGTAGTGCAGACTCTCTCCTATTGACGTTTCGCATTCCCATAAGTTGTATGCTTCCCAGTCTATCTTTCCACACCAATCCAAAGCCACTAAAATGACCATGGAAGTCCATGATCCATCCACCATACACTTGTCATCCAAGCATATGACTTGGGACGCTGCACTGGGCAGCTCATGTGGGGTATCCATTACCATCTCATTCGCATTAAACCAAACCTGATATTCGCTCTAAGCATATCTGACTAAATCTAGAGAATCTCTATCGATTCCCCTAAATAGTTTAACATTTCGGGCCTTCTAGATTATCCAAGGATAAGGTTCTCTGTCAAGCTCCGGTTCAGCAATGTCATTCTTCCTCTAGAAGAGATAATCCATATTGGCATAGATACGAGGCAAAGGAAAGATGTCAGGAGATGATGGCGTCGATGCTAGGGACCATACCTATAGAGCTGGAGGGCATTCAAATATGACATGAGTAACGGTTTCTTCTGGCTCCCCACATCTTGGACAGTAATTATCGCATCTCATGTTCCGTCGTATTAAATTTCTCGAAACAGCCACTTGGCATGTTATCAGTTGCCACATAAGGTGACATATCTTTTGAGGTGCTTTTACTTTCCAGAAAAAAGCTTGGAGTTTAGTTATGCTGGGCTCCAGAATCTCCTCTTCTTCAGCTCTCCTCCATAGGTTGCGAGCAACCCAATATCCCGATTTTACCGTATATTGTCCATTATTAGTGTAATTCCAGCAGAAGGAATCTCTGTGGTAACTTGAAATATGGCGAGACTCGTAATGAGGGGTATATCTTTCGGAGTAACATAATTCTCAAGTAGCCTAACATCCCAATCTCTTGTTTCACGATTGATGACTCTCAAATTTGGATGCATGACAGGAGCAATCGATCTCGCCGGCGTAGCTGGTGTAGTGGGAATCCAAGGGTCTTCCCATACCCTGACATCAAATCCAGAGTGAATTTTTTGTCTGATCCCCAGTAGAAGTAATTGTCAAAATTAATACATTGTCTTGATGCTTTCCCATATTTCCTTACTACTTTTATCACTTTTTCATATTCACGGGGCTCCACCTTACAAAACAAAAGGCTATCATCAGCAAAGTGAAGGTGAGATACCGAGGGGCATGCACGTGTGACACGCATCCTCGTTATCTTCCATTGGTTCTCTGCATGTTAAGAACACTACCGAGTGCTTTCGTACATAGAATAAAGATGAAAGGACACAAAAGATCTCTTTGACATAAACCTCTTTCCGGAACTATATTTCCCCTTGGTTGCCCATTCATGAGCACCTTGTATTTGACTGACATAATGCATCTCATTATCCAAGTAATCCATATTTCAGAAAATCCCATCTTGCGCATGCATGCTTCTATGAATGACCATTCCATTCTATCATATGTTTTACTCATATTTGTCTTTATGGCCATCCTTTTATTTCTCCCGCTCGGTTTAGTTCTCAAAGCATGAAACATCTCTTGTGCAATCATGATATTGTTTGAGATCTGCCTCCCAGCAGACTGGGTTTTTGAAATTCTATCAGGCAAGTATTTCTTTAATCTCTGACATAAGACCTTAGAGATTATATTATAACTGACGTTACAAAAACTGATGGGTCGAAATTGAGTCATCTCGTTAGGCCGTGTTGTCTTTGGGATAAGGCATATATTTGTGTCATTCAAGACATTTGTCATTTCTCCATGTAAAAGAAATTGATTAACCATATGAGTTAAATCATATTTTACAATATCCTAAAATTTCTGATAGAAGATACTTGTCATCCCATATGGGCTAGGAGCCTTCTCCGGGTGCATAGCGAAGAGTGCTAGATTGACTTCCCATTCAGTAACTGGAGCTGTAAGGGCATCGTTCATTTGTCCAGTGATAGTAGTGGAAACCTCCAAAAGAGCATCTTCTATTTCCTCGAGATTAGAGGACTCAAAGATCTGTCTAAAATAGCTAGTAGCAATGGCAACTAGGCCATCCTCATCTTCCACCACATTCCCATTTTCATCTAAAAGCTGGGTGATCTTGTTCCTTGCTCTCCTTTGTTTCATCAGTGCATGGAAGAATTTTGTGTTTCTATCGCCTTCTCGCAGCCAGAACACCCTGCTTTTTTGCTTCGAGAACATCTCTTCTGCCTTAAGAACATCAGATCATTCCTTCAAAGCCTCAGCGATCTCCTCAATTGTAGCATCATCATTCGAGTGAAGATGTTCTACCTTCTCCTTTAGTTCCTCAGTTTGCTTTGCTGAATTAACATTGTGTTGTCTCCTCCAGCGCTTTACGGCAGCTGGAAATGTGCTCCATAATGCTTGCATCTGGAGGCAGATCTGGTGACTTCCATCCATCAAGAATTACTTGCCTTAGTGCCTCATTATCCAGCCACCTCTTGTCAAATTTGAATTTCTTAGAATTTCTTATTGGCTTCGTAAGAATATCTGCAAGGACCGGGCGATGAACCGATCCCCATAACCTCATATACTTTACCGCCGTGTGGGGAAAGCTCTCATGCCAGTCCTCATTTCCAACAGCCCTATCAAGGCGGCATCTAACAGTTGCTCATCGAGCTCTCTTGCCCACCCATGATAGCATGTCTCCAGTAAAATGGAATTCCAACATACCAGAATCGCTTAGCATCTGCCTAAAAGGTAAAAACGAGCTATCGGGCCGTTGTCTTCCACATGTTTTCTCATTGTGACCAGTTATTTCATTAAAATCACCTATCATGAACCTGAGTCCATTTCTTGTTGTAGAGAAACGCGTAAGACGTTCTCAAACCTGTTCTCTTCGTTCTAGTACAGGGTCTCCATAAACAAATGTCATGTAGACTTTTATTCCATCAATGACTGCCTCAATGTCAATCATTCTGTTATTCGAAAATAAAATTAACTTTAAATTCATCCATAAAAACAAAGCTAAACCTCCGTTGAGTCCTCAACGGTAAACAAATGATCAAATCCTAAGTCGGCCTGAATGTTTTGCAACAGCAGCCTCTTGTTCTTTGTTTCAGAGAGGAACACAAGTCCTGGGCGATGCTTCTGACACATCTCTTTAAGGCGTCGAACTTTGAGGTTGTTCCCAATCCCTCGAAAGTTTCAACTGATTGTCCGCATTAATGATGCTTGGATGGGTTTTTGGAACCCATCACACCATCATTGTTGTTTGAACTACCTCTTCCCGTCTTAGAACTGTCTCTATGACGTTGCTTCCTATCTATTTCTCTTGGACCAGGAGACATGGCCGAGCGAAGGCGTGGCGATCCTCGACGGAGGAAGTCAACATTTTTTTTTGTTTGAATGCCCAATGGAGCATTTGTTTTTCTGCCACTATTCGTACATTTGTATCCATCTCTAGAAATATTCACGTCCATATTTATTCTGGCCGTGGGTTTGTCCGCTTCCATGGCCATCAGATCTTCCCCCAACAAATCGTCCTCCTGGATATCACACTCCATCATACCATAATCCTTCTGCTCCCCCAGCTCCATATCTTTCAAAGCTCCAATCATTTGAACATTCTCAGATTCGTTTGCTTCTACTTGCAAGCACCTTGGAGAGAACATAAGGGATCTAGCCAACTCCCGGATAGTTACATTCGCTTCTTGAACATTATCGAAACGAGATGGGGTCACAATAGAACTTGCAAGACGCTTTTGCTTACTGCCCTCTCCACTCTTCTGAGCTTCGTCCATATTTTGATCTCTTGACTCTGGTACTTGTTCATATGGAACAACATTAGATTGGTCAGACATCTGTGGTATTTCTCCAGCATGAGATCCTATCATCTCCGTTCCTACCTTGTTCAGCTGTGGGATCTTATGTATTCCCTCGTCGAGAGACACGACCATTGATCTTATTTGACGTTAGTAAGGAACACTCTCATCCTCACCTCCTTACTATGCTTCATGCGCTAAGTTTGTTCATTCTTGCGAGCATAAGGCCCACTTCCATAACGAGAACCTCCATACCGATTTTTCTTATGCTCATCTCTTCCTCTTATAATCCGGTCTCTATGAGCATATTGTCTGTCTCCTCTATTACGAGGGAAGGCAACGTTGGAATCATTGTTATGATACGTATCTTGAGATGTCCGAGAAGATTTGTTTTTTGCATCAGACCTTGCATCCCTGTTATGATCATACTCCGATAGTGGTTTTCTAGCATTCATGGGATCATTGGGGTAATGGCTCTCCAGCAAAGGCTGATTAACCCCACGAGCATCCTCCGGTACTTGCACTCTCGAAAACACATCCCCTCTCCTTGTTTGTGGATGAGCACGATCCATAGTAAGACAAAGGCCTTTCTCATGGGTCATGAAACCAAACGTTGTGCAATGTTTAAACAACATCTCGTATTTTATCTCTGTGGTCACCTCATCCCCTTCAGAAGATTCTATTTTGCGCTTAAACTTTAATGGACTTCTAGAGTCGACATCAATGAGAATTCAGCCTTCGGTAACCTCAATTGCATCGACATGAACATGACCTATACGAGCTCCAATTTTTTTAAGGTTCTCTTCGGTCCAGAGGTGAAGTGGAATGCCAACCAATTGAACTCTAAAGGGAATCACCCACGGATAGTCGTCGTGAACAATTGGTTCCCAACACACCAGCACAAGCATGGAGAAATTATAGTGGAAAGGTCCTTGATCCAGCAAATAGTTGAGATCCTCTTCATTGGAAAAGTTGAAAAGGAACTTTCCGTTTCCTAAGTCATTTGCGATTATCCGGTCCTTAAGTCCCCATTGTCCTGGCATCGTCTGTAAAAGCTTCTCAACGTTTTGTTTGTTTGGCAGAAGAACCTTCCCGATCAGTGACATTCGATGCTCTTTAATTACCATGGAATTATCCTCAGCAGTCATCTTAATTGGAATATCATCACCCTCGTACATGATGCCTTTGCTCTTTATATCTGCCATATGAGCAAATCTATCGCAAGCCATTGAACCCATAAAATGAAAGAGGGTTTGTGATTCAGATCGAGTTACTGAATTTCCTGCGTACGGTGTTTCTCTGAGAAATCAAAACCTGACGTCGTCCAGTGATCGTAGAAACGAGCAGATCAATACACCAAAGAGCGTATGGATTCAGATGTTTAAGAGAAGACGAACAGATCAAGTTAAGATCAAATTGACACGCCAAAGAAGCGAGCAGATCAATACGCCAAAGGACGTATGTATCAGAGAAGACGATTATTCAAAGGAATCAATCGATCAAACAACCCTAGGAGCTGTTTCTTGTTATGAACGCTAGACCGGAACGGAGAAAGTCTCTGAAGGAATCAGTAAATCACAAGAAGTGTATGATAATCTTCCTTGTGAATGTGAAGTGGTCGTCGCGCTTGCTGGAGATGGAGGCCGCCGTCAGACGCATCCCTTTCTCTATTTACTAAAAATATATTTATTTAACTAACTTAATATAATAATATATCTTACGTTTGTATTTAGGGTCAGCCATGTGCTAAAGCCCATGAAACAAACGCTTTAGACTCCAAATAATATAAATTTAGGGGCAGCAAAAACAATAATGCTCTTTAGTTCAGTTGTTAGGTATTTGAGAGATATTTCTCACGACTGTTTTTTTTTGTCTTTTGCTTTTTCTTTTTGTAACGAATCAAAATTATATGATCTATGTTATTTCTTTGTTTGACATTTGACAGCGTTAGTTTCTTTTTATATCTAGTAATATTATATTACATAGTTTGTAGGATAAATAATTTAGTAAAAATCTATGTTATATATGTGTATTAACAACTATTCATCCTTTTCTTAAACAAAAAAAAATTCATTTTCCTATTGTTTCTCTTCTTTTCAATTCATTCTTCTTCACCAATTTCAGTGGAACCATCACATCCGTTATTGATCTATGTAATTTATTTAACTCCCTTATGTTTTTTCCTCTATTTATATTTTTTTTTCCTTTGTAACTTAATCCTAATGCTCTTTCAGACTTTTTAAATTATTTCATTGTAACTCATGTTTCTCATTGTGAATATTGAAACAAGACTAATTAGTGAAATTTCACTCTAATAACTTTTTAACTACCTTATAAATACTAAAATTTTAAACCTCATGAAAATGATTAATATGTATTAGATTTCTTCTTATTCATACAAATATATTCTGTATTTTATTTATGTATTTTATTTTATGGTTGTATTACTGTTTATACGTACTAAATAATATGCAGAGTATTCACAATGAAAAAAATCTTTTTCTTAAACAAAAAAATTCTTTCTCCTATTGTTTCTCTTCTTTTTAATTCATTCTTCTTCACCAATTTCAGTGGAACCATCACATCCGCTATTAATCTATGTAATTTATCTAACTCCCTCTTATGTTTTTCACTCTATTTATATTATTTTTCTTTGTAACTTAATCCTAATGCTCTTTCAGACTTTTTAAATTATTTCATTGTAACTCCTGTTTTTTCATTGTGAATATTGATTTTCTTGTGTTTTAATTTTTTAATGGATTTATAGAAAATTTTCTGCAGAAAAAAATAAGAAATCAACCAAGTGGAACTTTAAACAAAGAAAGAGAAACAGTGAGATTTCACTGTAATAACTTTTTAACTACCTTATAAATACTAAAATTTTAAACCTGATGAAACTGTTATACCTAGGATACAGAACTTAATAAAAAGCTTGTTAATAATGTTTATGTATATTATTTTTTAAAAATTCAATACCATCTTGTACTATTTTTTTTACATATCAAAATTTATAATTAGGAGCATCAAATTTTTTATGCGCTTTAGGCACCATTTAAATCCGGATCTGCATTGTATATATTCCATAGAAACTAGTATAAATTCTATGAATATATAAGTATCTATAAAAATGTTTTCTTTTTTTGATAATAATACATTTTTGACGTATATATATATATATATATATAATACATGTTTAACTAGCTTAATATAATAAGATATTTCTTTACTTATATTATCCATTAACATATTATCAACTATATGTGAATCTCTAGGTATATACATATGGTATATAAATATAAATACAAACTTCATTATATCTCATCCTGTAATTTATACAATGATTAATCAGTTTATAAGTTTTAATTTTTATATCTTAGTTTAATTTCAATTTAAAAATAATGGAAACATAATTTTAGTGCTAAGCCTACTATTAATATTTATTAATGCTTTATTTTAAAAAATTCACAACTAAATTCTGCAGCTACATTAAAAAATCTATAGCAAAAAACTTACAAATAAAATTCTACACTTACAACATAAAATCTGAGAGTACAAATTCTACAACAAAAAATATAAGAGAAATTGCTAAAAATAGCATAGTTAAGTACCATTTTGCAAAAATACACATTATCAAAAATATATTAACTTTTGAGTTTACACTTTAATAATTATTGTTTAGTGTTTAGTGTTAAAAGAGTGGGGTTGAGTTTCTAATTTTTTTACAAATATTTAAAAAAATTAGTTAAGTCTATTTTCATCAAAAAGTTAAGGTGTTTTTGAAAATTGTCATTTATTAAAAGTAAATTTATAAAATGATATTAAACTTGTGGTAGAATTAAAATTTCTTCAAAGTTGCTAAAACAACTCATTATCTTAGAAACACGACTAGAATAAATAAGATACACTAGTTCACCTATTAACTGGTGAACTAGAGGATACGAGATTCACTTGGCTTTGCAAAAACTAAGTTATCACATTCAATTTTCTCCAAAAAAAAAACTAACTCAAAGCATATATAGACGACCTCGAATAATCTGATAAATGATCGATTATGGTCGAAACTTGGTACTATATATATATATATATACTTTATTTTTTTTTTAATAGTAGACGTAGTTACTTACGTGTCAGTACTTTTTATATGCGAAGATATATACTCCTATGTGTTTGAGCGTGAATAGTTAGATCAAGTCGCTTGAACGGTTCCTTAAAATTTGGGTCCCACACGGTAAGGGTGGAATGAATCCAGACATTTAAGAAATTTAGAGTATCTAGATTTGAATTTATCGGATTTGTGATTTTAGTATCTGGATTAGGATTTATGCTTTCCGAATATCCAGACTTCGGATATCCGTCTAAATATTGTAATACTCGCGAATATCCGAATTCAAATTTGAAACTGTAAAAATAATTAAAACTATTTTAGAAATACAAAAATTCTAAAAGTAATACATAAATGAAATGTTTATACAAAATTTATAAATAATATATATGAACTATAATATTATTAAAATAAAAATCCAATATTATAAAACTTATTTTATGTATAAATATTAATATATCAAAATAATTATTAATAAAATTAATTTTTTAATATATTTTAAGAAATATATTTGAATCCAGATATCTAAATTTAAAATTAAGATATCTGGATTTTGATTAAGTTTGAACGAATCCGAACATATATGAAACGGATATTTGGGAAATGATTTTCACCTCTCAGCTCTCACGTTAAATTTTCGGAACATATATGAAACGGATTTCGGATCGGATCTAAATTTCAGATAAAGTCTAGGTCTCCTATATTGCCATGGCAGCACCTGTCTGATTCTTCAACTTTTTGGATAATTCATTTATTCATTTTATTATTTTTATATTTTATATATTTTGTCAACTATATATTTATATTCAAACAATATTATTCTAAGATTGTTTTTCTTTTAAGTTGTCTGTCATTTCAATAAGCCTCGTATCGACGTATGTCTTTTTTCTCACCTATTTTTATAGTTAAGTCAACAGCTTTAAATCCTTCGGTAACACAGTCGTCATTTTATTAAAATATCATTATCTCTCTGTTCTTTTTGAAGATACTGAAATCATGTCAATAATTGCGGATTTTTAAAATCACTAGTTAATTTAAGAAGAAGATTTTTTTTTTGTCAAAATTATATTTTCTTTCTAACCAGAAAAGTATTTAGGCTTTCAGTCGAAATAATTCTCCTACGTTTGATACAAGTCGGCCCTAATATCATTTTTGGTATAATGCATTTTTTCAACGGAAATCAAATTCGAGTGGCGGTAATTACATCTGCAACCCCTTTACTAACTCGTCATGGTATAATTTAAAAAAAAAGTCCAAAGACATAAAAAGATACCAGATTTTTCTTTTAGGAAAAAAAAAAATCTCTACTATTATTTGGGAAATGATTTTCACCTCTCAACTCTCACGTTAAATTTTGAATGGTTAAATCATTATTACCTTAAGTGAATAATTAATATATAATTAACCAAAAATTTAAAACATATTTCATTGATTTTGATAATTATCATTATCTAAAAATAAATTATATTAAGTTATAAAATATTCATTAATATTAATAAATAATTAAATTTGTTAATATATAATCAGCCACAATTAAAAAGAATTTCATTATTTGATCAATCATGATTAATAAAAAAGTTTATTTGTGTTATCTGAAAAAATACTTTGCATAATAAAATTCTTAAAAAAATTAAAAAGATAGATAGATCCCTATGTATTTTTTAATAATTTTATGTATATATAAGTGCTTTAAATTTTATTTTACACAATAAAACATAATTTTATTATATCAAAAAAACTGTTCTATGTTATGAAAGTGATATTTAATATATTACTATATATTTTAAATGTATGAGTGTTTTCAAGTTTATTTTACATAATAAACAGTATTCATATTATGAACAAACTTTTTATATATAAACAATTTATTTTTTAATTAATTAATAAAATAATTTGAGCATAAAAATAATAACTTATTCTAATGCATTTGAATTGATAATTATTGGACCTAAATAACTCACAAGGCTTGAACATGCCGTGATCGAACTCAAATCCAAGCTCGACGTAGTCAAAGAATAGGTCTGAAATTCATGGAGAGGAGTTAGAACAAGTTAGTGGAAACAACTATAAAAGGATGAGAAGTCGAAGAGACGCACATGCGCGAACCCTAGAGATAACACACTACACACTCGACCACGACTTCTGTCTCATTCTCTTTGTAAACTAATTTTAGATCTTATTCATTGTTGAATCATCTCTTGTAAACCTTCATTGAATTTTGATTGTATCATAATTAAACTCTATTTTCGTCAACCGAAATATGATTACTTCTTTGTGTTTTGAGGATATTGTTTTCAATGTTATTTCTTCCCTAATCTGTTACATACAAACACTACTAAATACCTAGTGTGAGTTTTAGGATCCACATTTTGGCGTCCACCGTGGGGCACATAAACGAAAAAAATTCTCGCTAAGAATCATATCTAAGGTTTCTAGGTACAGTCATGCATATCCTACATGAGATCACACAAAGGTTCGACGAGTTCGCGCTAATCAGAATTCTTAGAGGGTAAAGCACCTCGGCCACGCCCTCGTCTCCACATCAAGCCCGATCATAAAATGGGTGATCCCGATATAAGGGATAGAAAGCCCTAGCATAAATCTCCTTCCAAGAGCGCAAGACGGTAGAGGTGACCCTATTCGACCAAAGAAGGGACCATCATCCATGGGTACGTCGTAACTATGCGGGGTGCAGCTCGAAAAGCCACTCAAAACCCCCGTGATTGCGAGGGTGAGAAGAGAGGATCCTTGGAACTCATCGAGATCTCACGAAGCTCGGAATCGATCAAGTAGGGAATATGCTCGGTGGCGATCCAAATGACATCAATACCGAAGAGCTGGAAAATGATCACAGTGTCAAACTTGACACCGAGCTTTAGGAAGTCGAGACAAACGCATCGAGAGAGATCTCAGAACGACCTGCCAACATCACATAGCACGAAGATAACAATGAGGACCATCAAAGGTTCCAAAAGAACTGTAAGGAAGACCCGACTGGAGAACCCTGATACATTAAAAATGGAACCCTCCTAGCAGAAAAATGGGAGGCCAGAAAAATTAGAGCCCGCATGTAGCACTCCCGAACCGTTATAGGTATAGGTCGAACCACCGACAAAAAATCAAACAAGAACATGAACGACGGACCGACCATTTACCAAGGTTCTAGAGCGCTACATGACGGGCTAAGGATGATCCGACCATGACCACAAAGGGTGAAACTCGTGACTAGGCCAGTCCGTCCACTAACACATCCCGTCAGATTAAGGCCTACAGTTTTTCAACCTGTACCTAAATATGATGTTGTGTTAGCTTGGACAAGCTAATATTAGTAACAACTAACAACAATTCATTTACACAAAACATCGCTTTATTTATCTTATATAATATATGGTTCACAACACACAAAATATTATACAAGTAGTGGCATGCCAAGAGAGCAAAAATACATAATTATAGTATGAAAATGTCTCTAAGCAAAACGAGATGCAAACACTACACCAGATGGCCTAACTTTCCGCGACCTCTACAAGCTGACTCGATCTACTGGTCACATGAAAACAACAATGAGTGAGGAGTGAGTAATATAGTATTACTCAGTGGGTTACGATCCCTAATCTAGCAAATACAACCTCTTGATGTCCCACCCTAATCAATCTAAAGTGAGAGGTTCACCTAATAATAATTAAACACAGTTCTACGATTCACATAATATAAATAATATCGGAAATACGCAGCAGAAAAAATAGCAACAAGATAATTAATGTTATGTAATCATAACCGCTAATGACTTACTAACCACCTATACTCAATCTCGACTCTGTCTAGGATTCAACAACCATTCCCACTATAAATTATAGGGCCTTGGTGACATCGTGTTCCTCCTCTCTATCGGCATTATCCTATCTTCTTACCACAAAGGCTAGGAGAAGGCTTTTTCAACCGACTGCGGCCCACAATCAATTGGGTCACCGCGCGACAGCCACAATCATTCGGGTCACTTCCGAACATCTACACCGTCATGTAATACTCATCCATAGTCCATGACTCCATTCCTCTGAGTCTTCCTGATTCAGCGAATAATGGGTTTCCTTGAACATTCTGAGTACGAGGTCGAGGAAACACTAATTCACCCCTAACATGCCTAGCATTGTGGGTTACATAAATGCTATATGGACGGCTAACACTAAACTTAGTTAATAACTTAAGGTTCTTAGTATTAATTACAACTATCACAATCACATATATTCCAGAATCTAGCCTAAGGAATTAAATTCCAAAACACCTATCTAACCACAACTTAGCGATATTATCAAAGCGTTTAATATTCGCTAACTAACCAAACAACCTAATTGCAGTACTAACCATCAACATGCTACCTAATTACTATTCCCAAGCAATTACTAAGCATGCTATCAACTCAATCAATCGCGATTAATTACCCTCAACTATTATCTAATCAAACCGTTACTAAGTTAGGTCCGGCCTCCTGCCATTATCCAAATTCAAGTAATGGGAACCTGCATGAAAACAAGTTAACAACGCTCCTGGAGGAAAGTACTTCCTCTCAAACTCCCTCTTGAACGATCTTCTTCTTATATTCCTCCGGACACTCCATAGCTTCAAAATTAATTTCCATCATAGAGATCCACTTGTCGGCTTGAATAGGATATGATCCTCCCCTGAACTTGTATGATCCAGTTTTCTTCATCATAGATAACTACTGGGAAACTTTAGGGGTATGAGAACGTCTTCCCATGTTACTAAGTGCTTGGGTTATCACGTTGTGTAAAAGCTTGAAGGTATTTTCTGCTCCTTGAACTTGTGGTCTTTCTACGGTGTGGTTCTGATCTAGAAGTGGGTTTGATTGAGCGGATTGGCCATGTTATGGTCTCTCGTCCCGATTATGACTTATACTAATGCTTGACAAACTGTCTTCCCTTGTCCCTCTAGTCATGTTACCTTACACAAAGAAAAGATCTTGTCCTCTGAGGAGGGCTCTATCATGACCAAACATCTCACTAACGCCATTTCCATTATCGGAATCTGATCTGTAACCCAATCATCTTCCTGTCGAAACCCTACCCTCTCCCCATTTTCGATCTCGTCCATCATTACATGTCATGCGGTTAACCATTTGCACACAAATAAAAGGGTAAGTCCTATACCTTTTAAACTTCCTATAGGAAGGGGCTGGTTTCCTAAAGCATCATTTTGCGACTTCTTTGACTCGATAAAATATTGAAAATCACTTGTGTCACGCATGGAAGAAACCATGCTATTATACCACCTCTGTAACACCCTCAAACAATTCTAGATATGGGTCGAACAACCGGCCAACAATCAAACAAAAACATGACCGATGGACCGACCATCTACGTTCGGGAGCACTACATGACGGGCTAGGGACGATCCGGACATGATCACAAACGGTGAAATTCATGACTAGGCTAGACCGCCCACTAACACGTCCCGTCAGATTAAGGCCTAAGGCTTTTCAACCCGCACCTAAATCTGACGTTGTGTTAGCTTGGACAAGCTAATATCAGTAACAACAAGACATTTACACAAAACATTACTTTATTTATCATATATAATACTTGGTCCGCAACACACAAAATATTATGCAAGTAGTGGCATAACAAGAGAGCAAAAGTACATACTTATAGTTTGAAAATGTCTTTAACCAAAAAGAGATGCAAACACTACACCAGCCGCCCTACCTTCCCGCGACCTCTACAGGATGACTCAATCAACTGGTCACCTGAAAACAAAGAGTGAGGAGTGAGTAATCTAGTATTCCTTAGTGGGTTACGATCCCCAATCTAGCAAATAAAACCTCTCGCTGTCCCGCCTCAATAAATCTAAAGCGAGAGATTCAATTAATAATAATTAAACACATTTCTACGAATTCACATAATATAAGTAATATCATAAATACACAACATGAAAAAAATAACAGCAAGATAATTAACGTTATGTAATCATAACCGCCAAAGACTTGCTAACCACCTATACTCAATCTCAACTCAATCTAGGGTTCAACAACCCTATACACTATATATTTTATAACTAGAGCCCTGGTGACATCTTTTTCCTCCTCTCTATCAGTAATATCCTATCTCCTTACCACAAAGGTTAGAAGAAGGAACTTTCAACCGACCACGGCCCACAGTCATTCGGGTCACTGTACGACAACCCACAGTTATTTGAGTCACTGCCAAAAATTACACCGTCGTGTAATACTCAGCCATAGCCCATGACCATGTTCCACTAAGTCTTCGCGGTCTAGCGAATAAGGGGTTTCCTTGAACCCGCTGGGTATGAGGTCGAGGAAACACTAATTCACCCATAACATACCTATCATTGTGGGTTACACAAATGCTATATGGTCGGATATTACTAAAACTAGTTAATAACTTAAGGTTCCTAGTATTAATCACAACTATCACAATCACATATATTCCAAAATTTAGCCTAAGGACTTAAATTCCAGAATACCTATCTAACCACAAATAGCGATGTTATCTAATCGTTCAATATTCACTAACTAACCAAGCAACATAATCACAATACTAACCATCAACATGCTACCTAACTACTATTCTCAAGCAATTACTAAGCATGCTATCAACTCAATCAATCGCCATTAATTAACCTCAACTATTATCTAATCAAACCGTTACTAAGTTAGGCCATGCCTCCTTCCATTATTCAACTTCAAGTAATGGGAACCTGCATGAAAACAATTTAACAAACAATTGATCATAACTCACAGTTCTTTGGCTGAACGTGGTCTTGACCCCTATCCGACTTCTGCGATCTGAACCCTTTCCCCGAACTTATTAAGTGTCTACCCGTCTGAACTGATATTCACTTGAAAAGAACCTTCTCTAGATGCTGACTCAAAATCAGTAGAGCAACTAACCTCAGAAACTCTCAAAAGCTCTAGAAAAAAAATCAAAAATCTCGAAACTCTAACTTTCTTTCTTTGATTTTTCTCTTACTTTTTAAGCTGACTTTGAAGTGTTATGGATGTCTTGAAATGAGGTGGGGTTCATGGGTGTTTATAGGAATCGGCAGCCCGTGTGTTCATCTGCATGGCTTCGGTCGCATGTGCGGTGGCACCTCATGCTCCACATTTTAGCTCGCATGAAAGGTGACACTACGTCCTCCACATGTCTGAACGCATGGAATGGCTGCATACAAGGCGACAACGGTGACCACAAGTCGATCAACATGCTTTGGTCGCATGCGAGGTGGCACCTCGTGCTCCACATGTTTACTTGCATGTACTGCAACACCCCGTGCTTCTAAAATGACCTTTTAGGGGTTTATTGATAGCAGCTCACGCTATTGCATTATCGAATAAAAGCTTTACAAACAAAGTCTGAACGATCCATGCCTGCTCTGCATGTACAGAAAAGACGATTTCGCAATCCTCAAACAGACGCACGACATATAATGCGGAAGTCACTCCATAGGTCAATCACTGGCAATCATAATAAAAAGTATGGATAATTTTGGCCAACCATTTCAATCAACAGCGAGAAATTTGCACTAAGGTGCGATAAATGCCAAAGACATGCACCAATGATCCACCAACCAGCTCAGAAGTTATCCTCGATCTCATCACCTTATCATTTCATGAGATGGTCAAGGACAAACATGCGGGCCATTGGGACTACAAGCAGTGAACCAGGCCATCTTGATTCAAATAATTTGAGAGGAAAACCTTAAGGACGAGAAGCTAAAGAAGATTTCTGAAGAATTCAGAGGACAAGTCGGACCAAATAATGCATGATACTACTTAGCAGAAGATGGAACTTTGGTAATTAATGGAAGGATCACGGTCCCTAAAGGACAAGAGATGAGAGAGGAAATACTAAAGGTCGCATACCATTCCTTAATTAGTATCCATCCTGGAAATTCAAAGATGTACCAGGATGTGAGAAGATACTATCATTGGCCAGGCATGAAGAGATCAGTAGCGCAATGGGTCGCACAGTGTGCAACTTGTCCATAAGTTAAGGTCGAGCATCAAGTTCTGGGAGGATTGTTGCAAGGTCTCTTGGTACCTCAATGGAAAGGGGATTCTATTTACATGGATTTCATCACTGGATTACCCACTGCTCCAGGTAGATCGAACGACTCGCATATCATTGGTTCATTAGTACCTTAAGGTTGGCAAAACTATGATTCCTTTTGGTGCTAATAGACTATTTTACCAAATTGGTCGAGGCAGAAGCATATCAGAAAGTCACTGCCTCAGTGGTAAATTAATTCTTGTGGAAAATATCATATGTATGCACGGCCAACCCTACGAAATAGTCACAGATAATGGATTGTAATTGATCTCAAAAATGTTCACCAACTTTTGCAAAACGTGGAATATTAAATTGATGACCTCAATTCCTCATTTCCTACAGGGAAACGGTCACACCGAGGCCGCAAACAAAACAATAATGAACAACCTCAAGAAGAGGCTCAACTTAAAGAAACAATAACTTATCTTGGATGAAGGTCGATGACGAAACATCTCTTGACTATAGTCTTCCAATAAAGCATGTTTACTCGATCGATCTAGGAAGCACAACTGCACAGCCAATCTGCGCAGGCTGCTCTAGCAATCCTGAACACTTTGTTTCTGCGATCAAAAAGAGGTACCCGAACCTTCCATGGTTTGCTGAGATAGCGAACTACTTAGCTACTAAGAAAGAACCAATAGACTTTACTGGTAATGAGAAACGGAAGTTCTTTAGGGTTGCGACTAATTTTGGGATGAACCATACTTGTACCGACATTGTAAGGATGGAGTATTCAGAAGGTGTGTAGCTGAAGCTGAAATTTCAGGGATCCTTTATCACTGCCACGGCTCCTCTTATGAAGGCCATTTCAAAACTTTCAAGACTGTCTCTAAGATACTTCAAGCCGGTTTTTGGAGGCCAATGATGTTTCAGAACGGTAACACATACATCTCCAGGTGTAGCTTGTGTCAGCGACAAGAAAATATCGGCGAGAAGAATGAGATGCCACAGAACTTCATCTTGGAAATCGAAGTGTTTGATTGTTGGGGAATTGATTTCATGGGACCGTTCCTCCCATCCTTTAAAAATCAGTTCATCCTGGTGGTAGTTGACTATGAATCCAAGTGGTTTGAGGCATTTTCCAGTCCAACAAACGATGCTAGAGTGGTGATCAAGATGTTCAAATCAATCATCTTTCCAAGATTCGGAGTATCTAGAGTGGTCATTAGCGATGGAGGCAGTCACTTCATCAACAAAATCTTCGTGAATCTGTTGAAGAATAATGGTTTCAAGAATAAATTCGCTACTCCTTATCATCCTCAGACAAGCAGTAAGGTTAAAGTTTCAAACAGGGAGATCAAGAGCATCCTAAAAAAGACAATTAGCACTATGCGCAAGGATTGGTAAATCAAGCTCGACGATGCTCTCTAGACTTACGGAACATCCTACAAGACACCAATTGGGGGTACTCCCTAAAACTTGGTGTATGGAAAGGCATGTCACCTTCCTGTGGAGCTCGAATACAAGGCGGATTGGGCTGTGAAGCTGCTCAACTTCGACATCAAACTAACCCCTGAAAGGCGCTTCATTCAACTCCATGACTTAGAAGAGATAAGGCATCTGGATTATGAGAACTCAAAATTTTATAAGAAATGGACCAAATCTTATCATTATAAAGGGATCATTAGCATGAGCTTTGCACCAAATGATCAGGTACTGCTCTTTAATTCCAGGTTGAAGCTGTACCCTGAAAAGCTAAGATCAAGATGGTCTGAACCTTACACTATGAAAGATTTTCGCCCCTATGGATCTGTTTTGTTGCTGGACACAAAAGGAGAAGAGTTTTTTGTCAATGTTCAGCGTCTAAAATCATATCTCGCTGAGACAATCATCGCAAAGGTGAAGAAATTCTCTTAGGCGATCCTTCTTTAGCCTAATCGGCTAACCAAGTCAAGCTAGTGACTTAAACCAAGCGCTTGGTGGGAGTCAACCCACTGGTGAGTGTATTATATTTTTAGATTTTTTGTTTTAGTTCCTTTTAGCTTTTTAGTTGCTGGTCAAAAATCATAAAAACCCGAGATCCTTGAAGGGAGCAACCACGAGGATGCTCCAACTTCAGAGCAACTGCTCCGTGCAGGTAAGTATCTCGGCAAAAAAAATGTGGAGTCTATTTACGAGTCTCTCTCTCCTTCTTCCCTCAAGAACCCTTCCTCTCTTTTCCCTTGTGCAATTTCACCAAAGTTTTTTTTTCAAAGCCCTAACTTTCTTATTTCTCAACCGATTTGAGTGATTTTTGGTGCTAACTTGGATTATTTCTCGAGCCTTCTTTGTTTTTGCAGTTGTAATCACAAATCGAACAAGGTAAGAAGCACAATCACCCTCGTTCCTCATGCAAAGAGCAAGCGGTTTTAGGGATCAAACTCTTCAACTTTTTTTTTCATAGATCGATTTAGGGCTTATAGATTTGAAATTGAGCTCTCCTCTTGCTGATAGGATCAATAAAAGAAGTTGAATTGAGTAGAATATGAACTTTTTATCTCGCGCTGATTGAACCGGTTTGCATACATTCGATTGGATGTTCTATGATTGTCTTTGGACTGTTCAAGTACTTTTGGGTTTGAATAGATAGATTTAGGTTTAACAATCTGTGAAATCGACTACTCTTGTTAAAAATGGACAAAGAGATTGAGATGTTGGGACCTTCATTTGATGTACCGAGTTTTATCATGTTTGATTATGCGGTTTATTGAAGAAGTGTGTGATGGGTTTCCTAGAAAAAGAAAGGATTATGTTTCTATGAGATTGGTAAAGCAAAAACTTCCACTTTTTCAAGTAAACCAATGAGTGCTACTAATTGTGTTGTTTGTTCTCTGTTTTACAGATGCCTCCATGAACCAAACAACACGCCATCAAATCATCAAACCACCCTACACAAATCTCCTCCTCCCAAGCAACACCTATTATTGTATCACTCCATGTGACCTACCCTTGACCTCGAAAGGAAGGGGAGAAGATTAACGTCTACGATCCCTTCCATACTTCTCTGAAGATAGATGGACCAAGGAGAATGTGGGCGCCTACACCGCACTGCTGGAAATAAACATCCAAACCACGCATTTCATCTACGCTCGGTCGCTCTCTCTACTCGGAATACATGAGGACGTGCACGTTGTCCTTCACACACAAGGGATAGCCGATCTATGCTACGAAACAAATGCACTATACCCGGACCTGGTTCGGCAAGCCCTAGCTACTGTCGAGATCTCCTACGAGGATCCTTACTTGCCCTCTTTTGGGAATGCCTCTTTCTCTTTCTTTGCGAATGGGAGGAAGTATTCTCTCTTACTGAGATCTATGATATGGTGGAATAACCGAAAGGAATATCATTCCCAAAGAAGTTTCCTCCTACTCATTCATTTTGGGAGCTCACTGCAACATGGGAGTTCAAGTCCCGAACAACCAGCCAGTCTCACATCCAAAACCTCACAGTCAAGATATTCACAAAGGTTTTGAGTAACCTCATGTTCGCAAAAGATCAGACCTCAAAGGTAACCAGCAAGGAGTTGCAGATGCTGTATGCAGGGATAGAGAATGAGATAAGGTCCACAAAGGCCAGGATTTCGTTAGCTCTTCTTACGACCATTCCAGGGTGTGTTCTCGCCACGATGTTCATGGAAAATAAGTATCGGCTGATGAAGTTTGCAAACAAGACGGACCGTTGCGGCAGTCTTCTCACACCTTTGTTCCGCCACATGGATATTGATCTCAGTCCCTACATGTTCAATGCCACACCAGAGTTCATTGGCATGCCTTATCTCATCAATTTTCAGATCATGCGTGACGAGAACACCTACAGCTTCCAGGACAAGGATGGGAACGGACTATACTGCAAACTCTCGCAGGCCTCCATCACCTGTCTCAGCAACTTCGACAACATATGTTTCTTCCCTCCAGAGTACCTCTGTGTCGTTCCAAGATCCCCATCACCCATTCACGAGGACATCAACAAGGTCGATCCAAAGAGTGGGGGGCCTTACGCGGATGGAGATTACGAACTCATGAATATTTCTGGTGATGCTGATGATGAGACATACATGCATTGGATGATTGATGATCAACGCAAGAACAATAGCCTCATAAAGAGGATACTTCACGCAATCACCGGAGGCTGTTTCCAGGGCCAACCTTCGGGAGTAGCCATAGATGAGCAGGCGGGATGAGCAGAGCAACGCACCGCAGAGAAGCGTCTGATGTACGAGGAGCATTCACCAGTGGTTTCTCAAAGGGGTCAGAACATGAGGTATGCTGGTCATTCGGACGACGAAGAGGCGAATTGAGAATCCCACCATCATTTCCATTGTACTATCCATTTTCTACTCTTTTATTTTGATGTTTTTTTTTTATTATTTTGGCCTTTCTTTTATTTATTTTCACACCAGGGATGGTGTGAAGTAAGTCTGGAGGACGCACTTATGTGCTACTGATCTCGTTTTTTTCTTTTAGATTTTACTATTAAGTCAGTTTTAGGACGCACATATGTGCTACTGATCACTTATGTGGACCTGGAACACCCTGACATTACCTCATTTTGTTCTCGGGAAGCTTTCGACCTGTCGAGGTTACTTTAGAAAGACTTATCTCCATTTAACTTGAACCTAATCTTGACTGCAATTCTTCTTGTCATGGGCGTTAGATCAGGAAAACGAAAATACACTCATGACTTCTTATTATTTCTATCCATCTTGCTGATCCTGAGTGACTAGCTCATCTTTAGCTAGTTCCCACCCTGCACCTTAGCCTTTCTTCCACCTTCATGCAATTGTTTTCAGTGTCATATATGTAGATATGTGCAAAAGGGTTGGAGAGGAAAGGATCGCCACATCCTCTTATTCGTTACTGCTGCAGAAAATCAAAGCAGTTGAGGGGAGTAAGCAGATAAACGGAGCAGCCGCTCTAGAGCTAGTATCTCATTAGAGCAGGGTGAGAACCAAAAAGGTTGCGAAATCAGAACCACCAGTGGAGTGTTAAAAACATCATGTATTACCTTCTTCTTCGTAAAATCACCATATATTTTTATTCAAAAAAGAGAGAATAAGGTGATGGAGAAGGAGAAGAAAAGAAACATGATCCACAGGAAAGTTGAGCAAAAGAGTAGGGACAGAGTTGAAAGAAAAAGGAGCAGGCGAATGATCAGAGCAATTGTTCCAGAAAGATAGAGAAGGAAAAAACGAGTAGAGGTTGTAGACATCAAGGGATCTATCCTCTCTTGCAATTTTGTGTGATATCTTGCATCCTCAACAAAGAAATGGCAACCCCTGAACACTGATTAGCTCCACTTAAACACTTAAAGGGCTTGTTTCACACCTAGACCCGTCTACCCTGACTAATACATGTGATGAGAAGCTCACGCCACTGTTAATTGAAAGTATGGAGTTTTGTTTAGAAGGGGTGAATTTTGCAGGTTCGAGATATAGAGTATGGAGCCGGTTTAAACATCGGTCAGTGGGGTTCCGGTAAGGGTGTGCTTTCTTAGTTTTACTGATTTTATGGTTCAAAGATTTGTTGTTAAGGTATGGCTGCTGAGAATACGCGAGTTCCTACACTTTCAAATCTTCCTCCCTGATCTTGATACTAGACTTTGTTTGAGGACAAACAAGGATCTAAGTCTGGGGAATTGATATGTTCTATTTTTGACACATTGTATATAAATTTTATCATTTGTTTTCAAGGTTTTATCGATTCTCTCTAGTCCATTTTGAGTCATTTCAGGTCCAGAGTAGGTATGGAGGCCCTCAGAGAAATATATGAAGAAAAGAATCAAAATTGGTGCTTTTCACGCAACAATCGAATGGAGAAACCTGATGGGTGCTCCCGAAGCAGAGCAGCCTCTAGAATCTCAATATTTAAGGAAACGAAGATATTATTTCTCGATTTTCCTTTGTTTTCCTATCTTTTAGATTCCAGCCAACTGAGGCCTCCATATATATTCTCTTCTTTTTTATTTTGTCACTCAGCTTAGTTTTTACGCAAGGAAAACCTAGAGAGATTTTGTTTTACTCGGCGATTTGCTACTTTTAAGGGAGACGGCTTCATCTCTCTCTCACCTTAGAGAAGATCATCCTGAACCCTCTTTTTATAATTATTAATCGCATGTAGTTTTATTCAGAATCAATGTCTATGTTCTCTTGTGTTATGGCTGAGTCATCAGACAGGTTCTTCGGGTCGTAAACTATCGGTTTGTCTTTGTTATAAACGAATCTCTAACCCAAATTATCATGCTCTGTTGGACCACCCGCCTGAGGTACCGACGTTGCACATCTTCATTCTGAGTTTGCTTCAGAGGACGCCGATCCATCTCGCTCAGGGAAACCAAACTGGAACTCATCAAGTTCAGAGAATGATTGTATTGATCCGAGGAACTCTATGACCAGAAATTCCAACGCTATCCACTTCAACAGTAGGGCGATTACCAACTGAATCACTAGAAGACTTCGGTACGGGATCTTGACAGCAACATCGACCACAGCCACCGGACTAGCAATAATCGCTTGACCACGAGCCTGGACCAAATTTTGGAGAGTACGCCTCCTAGGCACCATGTGAACATGCTCTTCACCAAGAGAAGCTCGAGCCAGCGGAGACGTCTCTATGATTTCCCGCTCTTGCATAAATACAGATCGATCAGATCATAAACTTTTATGCTGATTTGAGAGTAAACGAAAGGAGTGAAAAGCTTACATGCAACCGGGAGATCCAACAAGCCAAAGTCCGCATTGACAGGCCATTGCAAGGCTGCTGCTCGCGGTCTACCTGGTGACAGAGAACACGCCGCTTGAATCCTCTCTCGATTGAAGGCGAGCCTTCAGGGTCGGCCTTGATGAAGGGCCTCGATCAAACCTTGGATTATACCTGTTATCGGTGAACTCCCAAAGGGAGCTAGCGAAGGAACAAAAAACGAAGCTTTAGAAATCAACCATAGGAATATATAAAAAGGGAAGACAAATCCAGCTCAGAGACTTACCGACGTCTTCAGCCCATTCGCGGGGGATCCTGGAAAATATGAAATTACCGATCGACACTTTGTTGACTTTGAAGACGAAAAAACTTCTCCTTCCACCGATCGTCCTGGTTTGGGATCCCGTCTACGACCATGCCACCAGGACGGTGGGACAGCAAGAACGTCCCCAGAAAGCCGTTGTTTTTTTCTAAGGATGGAACATGTCGTAGCTCCTCCAAACCAAACTCGAGACCTTTTTTGTAAGCCCTAACTACCAATGTGACCACGAAGTTGGGACATATCTGTGGAAAGGCCATCCCGAGCTCATAAAGGGCTTTGAGAGTAAAAGATGGGATTGGGAAAGAGAGGCCACAATCTTTGAAGTGTGTGATATAAGCACCACAATATCGTGGCCTTACATTCTCAGGGTTCTCTCCGTCGATTGGAAGCGAAACCTCCACCATGTACTCGGCTCCCTAGTGATCATAAAGGTCATCGAGGTGTTCTCCCTCCACGATAGTTCTAAGATAGGAACACACTTCTCTCCAGCCATCACGATTTCAAAAAAAGGATAAGAAGAAAGAACTATCGAAACAGGTAGTGAAAGAAGCGATCGAGGGAAAAGTAAAGGAAAGAAGAAGAAGGTAATATGATTTACATAAATTCACTAACTGCTAAAAATGGATACAAAGAGACGTAATGATGACCGAATCTGACCTAGTTGATCTCGACCGCACGATAAGGAAGTAGAGGTCATATCACATCAAATATGGGTGGCGCATCAAATCGTTTCAATAAACATGAACTGCTGTCTCCGGAGTGTGCCACGATCTCTTTGGGATTCTCAAAAGTCGTCTAATGGAAAACATGATCACTTGAGACTGAGAAGTTACCCTTTCAAGTTCTATACCTTCACTTAAAGGGTAGGGGCACTTGTTGGGCCCAAATAATTCACAAGGACCCGAGCAGGCGCGTGATCGAACTCAGACCGAGATGGAGTTGCAAGCTCGACGTAGTCATAGAACAAGTCCAAAATTCATGGATAGGAGTTAGAAAAACTTACTAGAGAACAAATATAAAAGGAGGAGAAGTCGAAGAGAGGCACATGCACAAACCTTATAGATAACACACCACACACTCGACCTCGATTTCTGTCTCATTCTTTTCGTATACTATTTTTAGATCTTATTCATTGTTCAGTCATCCCTTGTAACCTTTCATTGTATTTTTTTCATATCATAACAAAAATCTGTTTTCGTCAACCGGAATATGATTACATCATTGTGTTTTGAGGATATCGTTGTCCACATTATTTATTTTTTAGTCTTTTATATACAATCATTTATAAATATTTGTAAAATTATTAAGCCGTACATGGGTGGGCAAAACAACTAGTTAAAAAAGGTTAAGTTATTGATCAATACATCACTTGCAAATCTAACGAAAATACCAAATTTATAAAATAAAAATAACAACTGTAAAACATATTATAAAATAGAATTATCCACATTAAGTTGATTAATGCTTGGCCATTGATGTTAAAAAAACTGATGAATACTTATTTTATTTCCAATTTTGTTAAAATACTTATATGTTTAATATGAAAATGTTACTAATATCCATCAAATCATATTTTAAAATAAAGAAATATTTTATCATAATTTTTGTTCATTGATTTTTTATTTTTACTATCTGAAATATACTTTATTTATTGATAAATAAGTATTTTTGAACATATAGATAAATATGACTGTTTATCACAAAATATTTATAATTTTCTATCAATAATAGTTCATGTGAGATTTATTTTATTGGTGTTGTTATTAAAATCGTTTTAAAATTTTATATTTTAATAGTTCATTTGTTGGAAGAAGTTACATCTATAGCAAAATAGAAGTAATAAATAAAAAATTAAAAATGGTTGCTAACTATGTGAATTATTAACCACCACATGGTTAACCATGTAAACTAAAGTAATGTATATTTAACTACACAAGGTATATATATATGCATAGAAACATTCCTCAACTTAATGATGTTATATGGCTAACGTCACAAGTTTAATTTCATTAGTCTAAAGAGTGATATGGACGTCATGGACGTTAACTATGTTTAGTTCTCCCGTTGATTAAATAAAAACCGACCCACCTGACCATATTTTAACTAAAGTTGGACATGAACAGTCTCAATAAAACGAAATTTTAAAATCGACCCAAAAAATTTAAATATCGGGAACATCGTTTCTCTGTCAGGACAAGGGGGGGGAATCAAAGAAATTAGGGTTTCAATTAAAATCAGTGAGAGAGAAAAGAAATTGATGTAATCCTGTAGTGTTATTGACCAAATCTAGAAAGGGAGAAGTTAATAGATTTCAAGATTCAATAAATCCTCTCTCTCTCTCTCTCTCTCTCTCTCTCTCTCTCTCTCTCTCTCTCTCTCTCTCTCTCTCTCTCTCTCTCTCTCTCTCAATAATCCTACACAATTATACCAATTTTCTCTCTCACTGATTTGAATTGAAACTTTTGTTTCTTAGTTTGTTTTCTATTTATCGCAACAAACACATGATATCCACAATATTTAAGTTTTTTCTTGGACCGATTTTAAAAGTTTGTGGCAAATGTTTTATTGGTCTGACTTGAGATAAATTTTAGATAAGTTATGGTCAGATGAATCAGATTTTAATTGATCAATAGAAGAATTAAACATAGTTGATGTCTTTAACGTTTCAAATCACTTTCTAGATTAATAAAATCAAACTTGTGATGTTAACTATATAACGGCATTAAGTTGAAGGATAAGATGCCTAACATATATATATATATATTATACTTGTATTTTAATATACATTAATTTAGTATGTATGATTAATCATGTGGTGCTCAGTAATTCACGTAACAACAATCATTTTCCAATAAAAATGGTTCCGATCAAGAAAATAGGAATACTCTAAGATAGATCAAAAAAAAATTTTGTCACTAAACTAATCTTTAAGGAGAAAAATGACTAAAATAAATTTTATTAAATGGTGTAAATATACATTTATACATTTTAGATTAACTAATTTAGACTTAGGGTTTAGAGTTATGAGGTGGGTTTTGGAGTTGAGATTTAAAATTTAAAAAAATAGAAAAATATTAAAAGTTTAAAATAAAAAAAGTATTTTAATAATTTTTTTAAAGACTATTTTGTACAAAAAATTAAAAAAATATATTTGAAAGATTTGACCGCAAAAAAAAATTGGTACTTTACTGCTATATAAGAGTGATTTACACTGAAAGACAGTTTTCAAGTTTTTTTAACATTGAAAAATAGTTAATTCTACTGAGGTAGTTTTTTTGTGTGAAAAGACTTAATGTACCCTTAAAAAAGGTAACGGTGGGGTTTGTGTTATTGTTAGATTCTTTATTGGTTATTTCACTTGGTTACGATTTTGAAATTTGAAAAAGGGAAGAGAAGATAATATCTGGTGGACATGATTTGAGATTTAACCACTTTTAATTTTTTCATTTGTGTACAATTGAAACTAAATTTATTTTATTTACTGCTTACCTTTTACCGAGTGGAGAGAGAGGGGAAACCGAAGAGACGACGCAGAAGACTTGAAACAGGGGTGATTCCCAATGAAGCATGTTCCGAAGCAAGGATGTTGAGACGATGGAACCGTCGTGGGAAATAGAAAGCTGACGGTAAGTTTGCCAACAGAGGTTTTTATTTGTAGATTTAAGAGGCGCATTTTGTTATTTTTTTGTTTGTTGTGCAGAATCGGCGGAGGTAGAGGACATTAAAGAAGGTCTACCAGAGCGGTTATTTACGACGGACCGGTTCCCAAGTGAGAGGGTTAATATGTACTCCACCATCGACTACCTTTTGTGGCAATGGTATTAGGCAGGACGGACATGCCTGGGTGGTGTAAGCTGAGATTGTGCTTGATAATAATTATTGATGGTGTGTTGCGGCGACATCTCAAAAAACAAGGTCAACACTAAAGTATGTGAACCTAGTTGAGAATCTGAAGAAATTCTTTGGTATCCAATGGGGAAGGGAGTCATTTTTGTGGACAATCAGTACGATGATACCAGCGCCGAAGTTGTGGGGTAAGTGTGAAGACCCAAATGGAGATTTATGTAAGAAGCTGAGACAGGAGACCATGAGATTGGTTGGATTCCCTTTAGCGTTACAGTTGGTGGCATTTGAGGCTATACCACAATTGCTTAACCGGGCTGTTGGTGCTGATAGCATCAGTCTGTTGAAATTCCTTGGGCAAGTGTTGCCACAACATGCTGGTCTGACTGTGGCTGATGTACGGAAGGTCGAACACAACGTAGGATAAGTTCGTTATCTTTGTTTTGTGTGTACATAGATGAATAGTGTACATGTTGATAATCTAGATTTGGAGGGTTAGTTTACTGAAAAAGTTGGCAGTGATGTAAGGGCTTGTGGGGTGTACAATGTTATGATAGTGTACACGTGTACGGTGGAGAAGTTGTGACCTGGACATTGTAAGGTCCCCGTGTGTAGACGTGGACATTTTCTTGAGTGTACGGTTTTAAGAAGTTGTGTAAGGGGTTAGTGTGCATGTTTTGTTTTAAGAAGGTGTGAAAATGTACACTTTTGCACTTTTCTAACATATGTACATATGGACAATATATGTATATATGCACATGATAACTTGGTTGAATGTATATGTAGATATAAATAGTTGTGAATCAGTAAATTGTCAAAAATAAATATATACATTTATTACCAAAAAGTGATAATGTAAAAAAAAAGTTTGTATACTCCATATATATATATCAGAAAATCAAATGTTGTATTTAAAGTGCTTCATGTCTAGGATGACTGAGTGGAAACTATCCATCTTTTTAGCAAAGAACAAGATTGAAAATTTACAGAAATTGAGTATATAAATTTTCATGAAGATTATGAATGTTTTGATGAGTGCACCTTGGATTATCCACATTATGAATATACATATGTTATATTGTTGATAGCTTCTACAATATACAAGAAGTTATATAGTTGCTGGTGTACTACTTAGTTGGGTACGCCATTTGAAGTGTACACATGTGCATCAAAAGTGAATCAATAGAATAGTTATTGTATATGATAAATGAACAATACATTAATGTTGTGGTGAGACTGTACATAAGTATGTTGGATAAGCGATTTTTGGATCAAAAATTGGTTGTAAGTCATATGTTATGTCAAATAAAGGGAGTCTGCCCAAAGATATCAACAAGGTTCCTAGGGTAGTCCTAGTGATGGTTATGAGACAAAGTACAATGGTTCTAAATTGTTGTACATATGACACAGGTGTGTACATAGAATATAACATCTACTCGATGTGTGGGTAATGGTGTACACGAGTTTATGTGAATAATATTATTGTACATGTGCACATGCATGAATTAGTGGATTGTGTAGTTTAAGTGTTGCCAAATGCGGCTACTAAATTAGGTGTACACAAGTACATTTTTAAGTTGATGTACACATCTACCTTATAAATTTGGTGTACACATGTACATCGTATAAGATACACATTTAAAAAAGCTTACAAAAATCTTTCTGGAAATATAGAAAACATTATGAAACACATTACATCCCAAAACATGAAAAAAGTTAAAAATATCCTTAAATCGAAAAATCGGAAAGTGGTAAATGTACTATCCAAAAAGTTAAGCTACTACTTCTTACTCAATAATAAACTTACATGAATCTCAACAAGTGATTCAGATCTCATGACTCCAAAATTGAAAACCATAAAGATCTCAGGATAAACTTAAATGAACATTATACTTTTTTATAGTTGAGCTAATGAAGATATACTCTTGAATTTTGGATAATGTATGTTAGACAATGAATTATATTTTTTCGTGTTTCCACTTCATTTATTAGGTTTGTGGTGCAGCGTCAAAAGTTGGGAAGACGGAAACAAACAACATGGATGTGGGTATTTTTGGACAGAGGCATGTCTATTGCTTTCGTTCAAAATTTGTTACCTTATGTACAACAAAGAAAACTTAACAAATATGTACATTGATGTAGGGCTACCCAAGGTACGATCCATATATACATCAATTTATAACGTTCTCAACTTTTTTTACTTCTATTTCTTACCCTCAAAATTGGTTTCTACTGTACAACAAATAAAGAACTATCAACATGAAAACGTATTGCTCATAATCGAAGTGTACATTGATATTGTTATCCACATGTAAACGGAATCACGTGTACACCTCATATACGGTATCCACATGTACCTCATATTTGGTATCCACATGTACACCTCGTACATGATATCCACATGTACACCTTTAACCTATATGATTGCATATTTATATTAACTCATTGATAACAGATAGGTCAATGCAGTTTATCTAGAACACAACATTATTGGTCACTGTGAGTCACTTAAAATGGTTAGCTTGCTCAACCTAGAAAGGTAGACCAATTTCAAGACCAAATCAGAATCTGACTTACAATTGAATTTGAGGAAAAAAAATATAAACCTCTTGAATAACTCTAAAAAGACTTTATCCACTTGACTTGCTTGCTCATCCATTAAAAACCCCTCCAAAAGCCTGCAATCATCTCTGACGGAATCAACTTCCTCTTGTCTATCTCGAACTAGAGGATCATACTCAGAATGAAGCACTGAACTGAGGATCTTGAGAAGAAAACGTGCAAGGTCGTTCGAGATCTGAAACATATGGTCGTTAGATATCTGAAAAGGAGTCACAAACGAAATTCACCAACAGACCCAACCACCATCTATTCATAATCCAACATATCTTTGTGATATGAAAAGCTCTTTGAAAGCAACTCACCAATCTGGTTTGTTTTTTTTTTGAGAATAACGGAAAAAAATCTGATGAATAACGGAAAAAAATCTGATGAAGGTGAAAGCTCAGACTGTACAATGAATCTGGACCATCAAAATTAAAATTGCGAAAGTAAATCTAATGATAAGTAGATGTTGTAGATATAAGTCTTGTCAGTTGTGTCATAATTAAATTAATCTGGACCATTGATGAAAAAAAGAGATGTGTGGTTGCAGTTTGTTCTCACTAATACAAAACTTTTTCTTGTTTCATTAAGTAACCATAAAACTCGTTAGGAGTTAACTAGTTTCTTTTGGAAAAAAAGGAAGGTGTTACAAAAAAAGTGTCTTAGTAGCTTAATGTGACCTATAATGTTAATAAGACCTAGAAAATTGTCTCTGGTTGTAATTTTTTCGGTATATAATTATACGAAAATAGAACAATAAGAAACTGTAGTCTCCACATGGCTTACGTGTCAAGGTCAAGGTCTCTACTTGTAATAAGAAGACAACACAAAGGGTAGGTTTGTCTAAATGAAAATAAATCCCAAACTCTCTATCCGCCTCTGTTATTTTTCCATCTCATCTCTTTCACACTCCCTCACGTCCTCTTTGTCCTATTTTTTTTCTCCCTCTTTCTATTTAATTAAATTATTTTATCTCAAAGATCTCTCGCCGGGAAATATCTCCGGCGAATCAGCGAAACTCCCGGTGTTATATTTTTTACAGTAAAAATAAGACAGGAGGATAAGAACTCTAAGATGGAGTCAGAATTTCAGCAGCATCACTTCCTTCTACACGATCACCAACACCAGAGACCAAGAACCTCTGGACTGGTTCGGTACCAATCCGCTCCGAGCTCGTACTTCTCTAGCTTCGGAGACAGAGAATCCATCGAAGACTTCTTAGATCGACCGACTAGTCCTGAGACCGAGCGAATCTTGTCTGGCTTCTTACAAACCACCGACACAAGCAACAACGTCGGTAACTTCCTCCACCAAACTTTCTCTGGAAAAGAAAGTGACGGAACGGAGAAGAGACCTTTGGAGGTGAAGGCTGAGGAAGAGGAGGAGACCACGGCGAAGGAGGTCACCGTAGGCGGTGCTGGCGATGTTGAGGTTTCAGTGGCTCAAGAATCTGTCGGATATGCTTCGGTGGTGCAGAGTTTAGGTCGGAACAAAAGACCAAGGGAGAGAGATGACAGAACTCCGGCCAATAATCTCGCTCGACATAATAGCTCACCGGCGGGACTATTTTCCTCCATAGATGTGGAAACAGGTTCGTTTGAAATTTTTTCCTTTTTAGATTTTCTGTTAAGTTTATTTCAAATGGTTTCCTTTTATGGAAACTTTTCTGGTAACTTTATGAGAATATACTTCGATTTGCTAAGGCTATATTGGGAAATTGAATAATTAGGCAATTAAGTAGCAGAACCTGCAACTTGTAACTATTTAAAGTACAAAACTGATGTGGAAAGTATTCAAAGTTTCAAGTCTTTTTGGATATTTTTGTATCTTATAAGTTTTTTTTTTGTGCAAATGGTAGCATATGCATCTGTAATGAAAAGCATGGGAGGTTTTGGAGGAGATAATGTGATGAACATGAGCAATACTGTAGATTCATCTCTTACTCCTATAACCAAGCTTCCTCCTTCATCAGCTTCTAGACCCTTGAGTTCGATCCCTGAGTTTGATGATGTCAAACCTAGTTTCTCATCTCGATTGCCTCCTCGAACACTCTCTGGCGGGTTTAATCGTTCGTTTGGGAATGAAGGATCTGCTTCTTCTAAGCTTACTGCTCTTTCAAGGACCCAATCTGGTGGTCTAGATCAATACAAAACCAAGGTATGAGCTCATACTGGGAATCTTTTTTCTATGACTCTACCGTTACAAGTAATGTTAAACATTCAGGTTTTCGGATCTGGTTTAGGTTGATTTTTATCGGGGGATAAAAAAATGTTTTGGATCCATAAGTGCCATCAGTTTCATGTCAGGTATAACTAAGTCTGTCTAGTTCCAAATGTTTTATACCTATAAATACTCGAAAATCTTTGAGTAGATAACACAAGAGTAGTCTTTAGCATTCGGGTTTCAAGTAGGTTCTTATCGGGTGCGAGTCTTTTTGGATCTATATAGATACCATTGATCAAATGTTATATTTCTATAAATACTCGATTTTTTTTTGAATAGATAACATAAGAGTAGTCTTTGGTATTTGGGTTTTAAGTAGGTTCTTATCGGTCCGAATCTTTTTAGATCTATATAGATACCATAGTCCAAATGTTTTATACTTGTAAATACTCAAAAAATCTTTGACTAGATAACACAAGAGTAGTCTTTGGTACAATTCGGGTTTTAAGTAGGTTCTTATGGGGTCGAGTCTTTTTGGATCTATATAGATACCATAGATTCAGTTCGATTTGGGTTCCGTTTTTTTTTTTGGGTTGGTTCGGATTCTTAGGTCCCGGTAAAATATCCAGGACTAGTTGCAAGTTTTGATGTTACTTGTGGTGAATACTTTCCGTTATTGTTCTTGCTTAGATTAATTTGGAATTATGAAATGAATTAACAGGATGAAGATTCGTCAGCTAGTAGACGTCCTCCTTTGGCGCATCACATGAGTTTGCCCAAGTCATTGTCAGATATCGAACAGTTACTCTCAGATTCTATCCCGTGTAAGATCAGAGCCAAACGTGGCTGCGCCACTCATCCTCGGAGCATTGCGGAGAGAGTAAGATACTTTCCCTACTATTATTCGCAATGACATTATATATAATGCATTTTCAAACATGTTGTGGAACAGGTGAGAAGAACCAAGATCAGCGAAAGAATGAGGAAGCTTCAAGACCTTGTTCCAAACATGGACACGGTGAAATCCATCATCCACTCTCATTTCCTTTTCTCGTGAAATCACGTTCTTTGCTCAATATGTATTTATAATCTTCAATTGATATGCAGCAAACAAACACAGCAGATATGTTGGATCTTGCGGTTCAGTACATCAAAGACCTGCAAGGACAAGTCAAGGTAACGTTCTCCCTTGTATTTCATACTTGTCTTGCTTTCTTCTTTCTTTTTGTTCTCTTCTTAAGAAACTGACACAGTTGGAATTTTGGTCAGGGACTCGAAGAGACGCGGGCAAGATGTAGATGCTCTGGTACGTGAAACTAGAAGCAGAAGCACGCCAGGGAGGGGTTTGTGCATATAAGTATCGGTTCGGCCTTTGAAGAAAATCGAACATAGCGGAGAAGAGATCATGAACAGATGGCTGATGGGTCAAAGTATTGTAAAGTTGGTAACTTTTTTGGGCTGGTGAAGAAGAAGCAGAAGGGAAAGTAAGTTTATGTTATGGTTCGAACTCCAAAGCTATTGTAGGTTGTTCTTGCACCCGACAAATTGAAAAGCTCAAGAGAAGTGATGTGCACTGATGAGAAGCTTCTTTTATTGTAACTCAAGAATAATTTAGGGTAAATATTTTACTCTGTTGTTAAAACTTAGAAGCATGAGGGAAAGTAAGTTTGTGTTATGTTTATGTTTATTTGCAGAAGATTATTGACAAATACATAAATCTTGCAACAACAATATGATCAAGAATTAAAAAAAAACTTTAAAATAGAAAACAAATACATGATGGTCAAGTTTTAATATAAAAATTAAGAGATGCATGTTGGAGCTTCCACTGCAATTTTAAGAGTTGCATTTACTATTTTTCTAAAGAAATGTCTGTACACATGAATTTACTTGGAATCTCTTCTAAAACATTTGGATAAGCATTATAATCGTTTTAGAAGAGGTGCTAGTTGTGTGAATTAGTTATAGAACTAAAAACTATACTTCAGGATCAAATTACTTTAGTTTAACAGCTCTTTTTATTCTGAATCGGCCCTACGAAGCATATATATATCACACTCCTTAAGTCTTGTCCAAAATTAAAAAAAAAATGGACAAAATCTTGCCTCCACTATAGTTGGGGACCATGTTTTGTTGTTTTTTCTGTAAACATTTGGGGAGTCATGTGAAGGTGCACTCAGTTGTAGAGGTGACTAGTGCTAAGTACTATTAATTTATTTTTCTTGAGGTTACAAGTGTTAATCATCGGCTAATACCAAAAGGGTCGGTAGGTAAAAAAGTATTGCTCAATTAGTTCTTAAGCGATAATGGGCATATTACTTTACTGTTGTAAAATGCTCAGACATGTCCATTATCACTTTTTATCATACTTACATACCCTCCTTGTGTAATAAAAAAGCTAATAATCTAAATTAATGCATATGTAAACTGAGAAACTGAGGACCATTTTATTGCATTTTAGCATAATTATGATATTAATTTCGAAATCTAAAACTATACTTGTTTGGTTGATAGGAGATGGTTGATCAAAAAATGGTTGGTAGGAGAGGAATTTTTCATTGCCATTCATATGTAATTTAATTTTGAAATTTAACAGTTAAGTTTCTTCAATTAGTATGGTTCTCTTGATAACTTAATAAGAGTGGATAGTACATCTAACTGGTGAGAGATGGATAATCTTTTTAGTTGTTATTGGATAATTACTTTTGTAAAGATTGATAAATATAACGTATTCAAAAAAAAAACTTTTATGTAGCTTATTGTACACTTTTAATTTTAAACATATTCAGTGGGTGTATCCTACAACTCTTTTTCTATCTTTGCCATGATATCCTGTAACATATATGTACTAAAATTGAATACTGAAAATCATATTTACCATCTAAGTTAAAACCCAATAAAATTTGAAAACACATCAAATATTTAGTTTTTGAATGCATATAAAACGCTAATTTTACATCATTAGAGCATTATTAGTGGATGGTTCTTAAAATAAATCTCTGGTATTTAATATATTAATATTTTGATTTTTTAGTTTTGTATTTATTTTTAATGTGATGAATCAATTAAATAGAGACATTTGGCACAATAGTCGGGAAAATGAGTTCTTTAAGTATTTGAATTCGGAAATTTTAATACTCAAGTATTGCTCGCACCGAAATCTACCGTTTTTTGAACTTGACATTTCATAAAGTACTCTGAAATCTACCGTTTTTGAAAACATTTTAAGTTTTGGAGTTTTAAAGTTTTCAAGTAATTTTAGAGTATTAGTGTGGAGTTTCTTAGTTAAAAAAAATGTTTTATGTGATATTCTAGTGTAGTTTAACAAAAATCATTTAAACTCTGTAATTCATTGAAATTATGTAAAACCTCGTTAAAAATTAAATCACCTTAAATTTTAGACTGGATAAACCCCCTTAATTTCGTAAAAGAATTTTGAGTTTTACAAAAGAAAATAAAATAATATATGATAATTACGTATGATTGTTTAAAGTAATGATCCAATTTACAATATGTGATTATCTAAAGTTGAGATAACTACATATGATTGTTTAAAGTAATGATCCAATTTACAACATAGGATTCTCTAAGTAATACGAAACCATCCATAGGTGATTTTATAAACATTAATTACATCAATAATAAGACTGAAATATAATTATTTGTAATATTTTATATATTATTGTAAAAAATCAAAAATCTCATTCAAAAAGTAAAAATCTTGTATATTGGTTATAAACTTGAGAATCTTTAAATTATGATTTTAAAAAAAAAAATTGATGTTCTTAATTCCCCAAATATTTTCAATCGGCAAATTAAATACTCAAATATTATATACGCATATTTATTTCTCAACTAAACATTAACTGTGTAAAATTATGATTAGAATAATCAACCGTTAAAAATTGACGGAAACTATTATCTTTCCGTTAATCAGTTAACGGTTGACTATTTTGTTCCTTATTTCGCACAACCAACTATTAGTTGAAGAATAATTTGCGCGATCAATACTTGAATATTAAAATTGCAGATTTCAAGTATTTGAGGAATAAAAAACTCATTTTCCGATCCCCACAATAGTCTCTTCAAAATTATTCAGAGTTTCTTCTTTTAAGACTACTTTTATATTTTGTACACTCCCCCTCTTCTTTTACGTTATTTTATTAGTTTTTTTTGAGAGACCAATGGAATAAACTCCACTGCTGATGCTTTTTGAATCGTAAATATTATATGACAAAAAGTAGTATATAACAAATTAAAAAGAATTACCATTTATTAATTTACTGTAAATTTTTTTTTGTTAAGTTGAAAACTTTTTTTGATCCTCCCATACACAATATGACATTTTTTGTCTTTTATATTACGTAATAGGTCACTTGATACTATAAAGATAATTTTGCACAGCTATCCACAACACACACCCAAGTAAAATTTTCATTTTGCCCTTTATCTTTTTGCCAAACGAAATATCATTTTCTGTAACCATCTTTTTACTTCAAAACTAGTATGCACACTTTTTTATGAGAATTATAAATGTTTCCTTTTAACTTTAAAATAAACTTTTTGCAACATTTGATCAATATGCAATCCAACGGTCACAATCATTACACAAAAAATAATTTTATTTATATCTACCATCTATGAGCCATTAGATCTTGAGATCCAGATCTTAAATGGACAACCGAGATTGAACCTTTATCTAAAATATTTTGTTGAACAACTCACATTTACCTAACATTATCTCAAGTTTTCTCTATCATTACGTCACAACGAACTCCCAAACTCATTTATTATTGAATTCGTCGCTTCTTGAGTACCCAACAATAGAAAGTCTACAATGGAGAGGTCATATTATACATGACGTTTTGGAGACTCGCGGCGGAGATGAATAACCATGGAACACGCATATATTGAAGTGTGTCAATTACATGACGAGTAAATGTTACATTAAACATGGCTTTGGCTACATTTTTATGTCTCTTTCTTTCCAAATCCGTATAGTTTCTTAATTAGATGATGAGATTTGAATTTGGAAATTTAGCTTTAGCTATTTGATCACTCGGATTTTGATAAGTTGGTAAAGAGAGGAGGGGCATCTAACTATATCTCCAAGCTTGAAGCTTACCAAAGAGTTATAGAATTGGGATAAAAAGTTTTCTTGCTTTTAGGGAGAAACGAGAGCCACTTGCTTTACAGGGAGAAAGGAGACTTAGGTTTCAAAACTGAGACTATTTTTTCTCGTGTATACTTAGTCATACAAGAAAATGTACTATCCCTTGGAGTTTCATGATTTATTATGCAATATTTGATGCTAGTGAATCAATCATACATATTTTTCTTTCTTTGGCCATAAATCTAAAAGAGATGAGATGGTGAAAGAGGGATAGGGAATTATAAGCATTTTCATGATAAATGGAATGAATCCATAGGTTCCTTCAAGTCTCAATGTCTTTTCAAACGTTGTATCTGCTTAACATTTATATATAAAAACTAAAGAATGAAGACAAACGATATTTTTCCCCTTTACTTCACTACCAAACTTTTCCTATATCGTATAGACTTACTAGAAGGTTGTCTAAGTGTTTTAAAACTTTCGCTTGTAATATGTTAGGAATTAAAATGACTAGTGACAATGTTTGTAAAGTTGGGTATCCTGTACACATGTGGATTTCCATTTGTACATCGCCTATGCGGTTCTTCAATGAACTATCCATGGTACATTGATGCAATCTGCGCAAACACTCACATTGTTGTACTCTTGTTGTTTATCTATTATTTTTCTTCTTTCCCTTGTTGCTTTTCTATTTTGGATCAATACAGTTTTTTATCTTTTTTAGATCATAGGTCTTATGCATTTTTAAAGATAAGTTTCAGTCACATGATATAGAATAATAAAATAGTTCAAGACAATTATATTGTGCTGATGTACATGTGGATATTGACATAGTGTTTTAATTTTGGAAAACTTTTGATGGATGATGATATACAGACAGATGTACATATGGTTTCTTACAAGTGTATTTTGTATTTGGTGATTAGTTGTTAGCGTGGTGATATCATACGAGAAATCAACAGTATGAATAAAGTGATAAAGATATTGCGTCTCTCGTGTAAATGGTGTACATGTGGGTAATGTTAACAGCGTACACGTGGACAGCAATGTACATGGAGATAGTAGCAACATAATGTACACATAGATATACAACTCTTCCTTGAACACATCCACGAAAACATACAATGGCCTTAAAAATAGTTCATGCCAAAATGTACACTGCTTCGGCTCTTCTAGGTGTACACCGTCTAGACATGTCCACGTGTACACTACTTGGGATTTTCTACGATCTATCCATGTGCATTCTCAAACACTAGGCTGACCAGAACCTATTGTTGAAGTTAACGGGAAGTGACTATAATAACCTCATAGAATTTAAAGCTTAAACATAGTAGAACATTAACAAAAATCAAGCAATAGATGAAATGGGGACAATATAGATCTCGAGAAAGATCTGAAATTCAACACCCTATCAATGGCAATCTCTCTCAATCACTAGGCTTACCAGAAACTATTGCTTACGTCAATGTGAAGAGAGACCTTTGATGTGTCCATGATGAGTGGAATTGTGGAAGCAGGAAAAATCTGAGCCTCATGTTCTTCATCATCCTCTACATGGTTTCACTGTGACAACAGCTTCATGCGTACCTTCGTGATCAGAAACGTCGAGATCCTCTTGTATTTAACAAAACCGACATTTTTTTATACAAGACTGAATGCAATAATCACTAACATAGCGAAACATTTTCACTTCCCATCTTCTCAGATCCAAATCCTCGGCCTCCCATGATCACGAAGCTGACATTAAGACACTCAATCTCGAGATATAACCTCTCTCGCATATCATGATCCTTCAGTATATGTATCATGTGAGGAAACCCAGATTCATTCAACGGCTGAGCGAGATCTGTTACCTTGGTGAGGCTGTGATTGATGAGTTTAGAGAGGGAGAGGGCCTCAAATGTTTCTAAAGAGAACGGAGGTGGGGAGAGGTGGAGGATGAAGACGGTGTCTCTGTGACAATTTTATTGATCATGGCTCATCAAATATCCAAGGCTCTCCTTTCTGAGAGGTCAACAGCAACTCAGATTTAATGGCAACCACCGACGGTTGGGAGCAGGAGAAGTCGACAAGAGTGATGAAATATCCACTGCGAAATAGCTATATCTTTTAAAATAGAAAATCAGAAATTATGTGTCTGTGGTTAAAATAAAATAATTGTAGGGTTTAAAATTTGAAAACAGTAAAAATAAAGAGCATATGTGGAGAGAGGAAAGAAGCGAAGGAGATCTAAGTTTGGGGACTATTTTGTACTTTTACTATCAAAAATTAACTTAGTAGTAGTAGTAGAAACTGACATATTGTGTCATATAAAGAAAGAAAGTGATCTCCAATGTAAATCACTCTTGTTTTTTTTTCCAATACATCGGAATCTCTCACTTATGTACTCATTGGACTGAAAACTATACTAGCGTTTCTCAAAGGGAAGTTGATTCAAACATCACACATTTTAGGATATATGACAAGAATTATGTAAAACTTTTTTTTATTACAGCCATTTTTAATACCCCGTGTGCTTTTTTATTATGTTGTGACAAAAAAATTATTTACAAGAATGCCATCAATTTTTAATGCCACGTAAGCAAAAAACCGGTGCAACATAGGAAATCGCTGACATGGATTAATGAACTCAGCCGTTAAGCTCTGCAAACTGCGTTACGGCTGAATAATGGTTACGTTTCGGATGAGCTAAACAATGCTGCTGACTTATGAGAAACTAGCTGACTTACGAACATGTCAGCCGTTAGTGATGGCTGACTTATATAAATCTGGATGATTTTTGGGATAACGGCTGACTGACGTACACAAATTACAATTGACTTATACATCGGTGGGTTGATTTGTCAAAAATTTGACTGAGTTGTAGTTAAGGCGTGGCTGTTATGTTTCACCGGCTGATTTAATGATCGTCGGCTGTCAGAGTTATTAAAATAACGGTTGAATTATGAGAGGTTGTTACGGTTGAGTTATATTTAATCATCCGTAATTGGCTTAATTAACAGTAAACTCAGCTTAATTACGACTGACTTATTAGTAAAAGATTAATTGCTAAAGTATTATTCATTTGACGGCTGATTTCTTTGACGATAACGATGACTTAAGATTTTTCATCCTAATTAAGGTTGATTTATTAGCTAAAGATTAATTATTGAAATAGTATTCACGTTTCGGCTGACTTACGTTGTACTTGATGGCTGATTTAATAATGCTCAGTTATGTGTTCGTTTGGCGTCTGGCTTATTAACTTTCCATGTCATCATCTATGTCATCATCTCTTATTTGTCATGTCATTAGTAACGTTACAACAGTAAAGTGAGCGGATCTTAAAGGAAGCCACAGGTTCTAAGGTTATAGATGTCTTTGCTAAACCTTGCAGTAGGGAAACAATATGAGAGTAAATCCAATTTGGAGAGACGACTGAAATTTCTTATAGTGAGGGATCGATTTGATTTTGATGTAGACGTATCCATTTCGGATACACTCATTGTTTCATGTTGGGTTGTTAGATGTCTCTGGATAGTTTGTGCTTCTAGATAAGGGGCTTCCCCGGTGTTTTATATCCGTATTTACAAATCGGATCATACATGTTCTGTAACTGAGCGTCTGACATGGTGGTGATTACTGTTCTAGTAGGGTATAAATATCCTAAACAATTAACTATCAAATTAACCCTTAATCCAAACACACAAAACAATACTCTTGCCAAGAGAGATCATGTGTAGTACTTAGGGATCGAATCCACAAAGAACAATGGCACACAATATATTTCTTATTTCTAAAGACTAAGCTAGGTGATTATATATATATTGGTAACAAGTAATTGGTTTAAGGAAATATTTCTTATCAGAAGATGTAGATGCAATATGGAAATATGCTAGTAATGTAAATATGGAAATATGCTAATAATGAAAATATGGATATATGCTAATAAAATAACTAGATGTAAATATAAATATACTAGATCTAGATCTAGGATTTCAGGCAAGTTAATTATAGAGGATATAAGCGAAAGGTATTAATCATAGAACTCGATTGTAAAAGACGACCAGCTCTCACTGCGAGTCTAATATATTGATGAAGTCCAATTTCTCTACTCTTGCTTTTTGACACGGAATGACCATCGATCGATGGCAATGATCCTGCGTCGATCGATGGTTTCTTGATTCAAGATTTATGACCCAATTCGGTAAGTTCACTAGATTGACTAAATCAACTCTCGTTTGTTTTTAGCAACCTAGCTCAACAGGATTAATTCCGGTATTAAACCATGTTCTCACTTGCGCCTAACTATTCTATTATCATGGTTCTAGTTAGCTACTCTAGAACACAAGCAATAAACACAATTCTATTGATAGATCTAATAATAACCCTAACAATTCTATTGTTTGGCTAATCCATTAATACCATTAATAAACCCTAAACCTAGTTAATAACTACTTGACATAATCAAAGAATGAATAATAATCTGAATATAATGCATAGATAAAACACTAGGGTTCCAATACAAATTTCCCCAAATAAATCCTAGAACTATGATGGAGTGCTGGTGCACACAACAAAGCATACTAGCACCCAGTAATCCAGAACAGCACCCACTTTTTGGTGCAATACATAAAGTATAAATATAAAACCCTAAAGTCTAGGTCAAAACTCGTCCAGGGATAATCTTGTGTCATGTCTCTAACTTGGGCTTGAAATCGTCTGTCTATGAATTGGTCATCGATCGATGTCAGATGTGCGGCATCGATCGATCTTGGTCATGCAATGTTTGTTGAAGCCAAGGTTGTGTCGTCGGCCGATGACAGTCTTGTACTTCGACTCTCACAATGACAAGCTACGAATTATTCTCCTCTAAATTCTCCAAAAGCTCCAAGTATCTCCATATATCTCCAAAACGCACATGAACCTGTAAAAACCTTAAAACATAGCCTAGACACACATAATAGACCCTAAATAGAGCATATAACAGGGCCTGAAATTGGTAATAAATAGACTATATCAACTTCACGAGACTTAACATTTTCCTTGTCCTCAAGGAAATAAGCTTGCGAAAGAGGTTTTGAAAAGCGAAGAATCACATAATATCTAAGTATAACTGTCGCCTTACTCTATTGCAGCCACATCCTATCAAGTCAATAACATAGAAACTTTATATACCATATCCTAGTATAGCAACCAATTCCATTCTACCAACAACTTAGCGAATACTAGTCTGACTCGCCCCTCTATTGATTTCATTTCTTTGCATAAAATAAAAGTGGAGGGTTTACCTTGGGAGTATCAATCAAAGGATAAATGGACTCTTACCTCTGCAAGTATCTGAACACACATGTAGCCTTCTCTGATTCCTTTCCTCTCTCTTTTCTTACTTCTCCTCAATCAATGTCTCCCTTCTTTTGAGGGTATCATTTTTTATTTGGATAAGCTTCCATGAATCAAACCCTAATGATTTTTGCCACCAGATCATATTCACTTCTTTTTCACCTTTATCTCTTTCTAGGATCATATGAATCAAGCTTTAATGTTTGTAGCCACCAAATCCTGTTTGACTCCTTTTTTAATCTGAAGGGGAGAGAGAGGGGAATCAGAAGCACACAGACTTTTACCTTCCAGACTTGCAAAAGGAATCCAATCAAGTGTATACCAAATCCCAAAGCAAGCAAATAATGTTAGGATTAGTGTTGGAAATCAACTTTGGTTCCTGCAAACTTTCTAAGCAAGTGTGATATAGTGGCAAATGATCCACTTCAGTATCTCTAGTAATATCTGCAAACAACCTTGTAAGAATGGTGCTAAAGTATGGTTAGTCAATAATAAGTTTTTGATTATAGTCCTCTTCTTGACTAGATAAAACTCTTTGAAAAACTTATAGATAGTAAATAAAACTCAAATAAAATAAAATAGCGTTAGCGAACCTACCCCAGCCTTAAATTACACTGTTCCCAGTGTAATCCACCCCGGATTGGTTAGGAAAAATCAAATCATAAATAGATAGCTTAAGTATAGAACTCGATACCGCTCTCTGTAAGAGAGTATCGATCGCTGGTAGGCGGGTGTGGTCGATCGATGGTCGCGATCAACTGTCGACCGATGGTGCCTCTATGGTGTTGATCGATGGTAATGTAAATAGTCTGTAAAAACAAAATAAAACTCGAAACAAATAGTAGTATATGTAAAAAAAGTAAAAACTTACTAAACAGTGGGTTGACTCCCCCTCAGCGGTTGGTTGTAGTCTTAAGCTCGACGTTTTGAACTTTCTGACTAGAATGGAGGTGAATCAACACTTGGAAAACAAGTGTCTACATCTTCTTTGCTCTTCTGGAAGCATGTGCCAACGAAGCTTCTCATTGCTTCATCTCCTCTGACTTTCTCATTCTTTATGATCTCCTTATTAACCCCCACTGAATGCATTCTCCTTTGTAGGTTCTCAATACTGCACTGGAGTATTCTAAGTTTGGCAGCTAGAGTGTCTAATATATCCTCCAATTTCTGAGAAATATCTTCTGTCATCAGGCTCTGAGAAAAAGCAATCTCATTGATCCTTTCTTCTAATTTTGTTTATGTTACGCACTTCTGTCTGTCGAGATTAGTGTCGATCGATGGTAAGATGTTACCGTCGATCGATGTCACTCTATCCGGTCCACTCGCATGATGTCTTTGAACAGTACCCAAATCTTGTTCATCTCATCCATGCGTGTAGTCAAACTAGTGAGGCACTTGTCTATAGGATAGCAGACATCATCAAGCCTTCTGTAGAAATCGTCTAATGACCTCTCTTGAGCTATGTAGATCTCATCCACAATGTCGTCAATCTCTGCTCTGCTGTATGTCTTTGGTTTCTGCATGGGCATAGCAATCTTTGCTGCATGTTCAGGTAAACATATGTAGTTGTACTCAAACATAGTAGCTCTATCTAGAACTGCTCTAATATCTCCCTCTTGTACATTCACAATTCTTCTGTCTAGAGCTCGTGCATTACCATTCTCATCTCTGTATATGCCATACTCATCTTGCTTTTTCCAAAAGAAAATTCTTATGCCATCAGCATCAAAAGCTCTTTTTCCATACTCTACGCGACCTTCTATCAGGAGGGGATTTATCGAACTGATCGGTCCTGGAGTTTCTGAAGTAAAGGGGTTAGATGTACAGAACTCGTTGACTCCTGGAATAATGGTATCGATCGATGCCTTTTTCTTGTCGTCAATCGATGGTTGTGTTTGGATTGGCATGTGCTTCTGCTCCTTGTTGCCGATCGATTCTGGTACTGGTGCGTCGATCGATGGTTGTTGCTGCTGTCCAAATAAATTTCCTAATCGTTTAGCCATATAAGGGCATTTGCTACATCTTCCTTAGGTAGATTGAGAATTCTCCCGTAAAGATCTCGTGCACGTCCTTCTGTATCTCTAAAAATTTCAAACTCATCTGGTCTGAGATAACCATCTTCTGTATCTTCTGCTCCAAGTAATTGTTCTGGTTCTCGTTTGATGTCGTTTGATGACCAAGATATGTTGAGGATTGATGATGGATTTCCCACTCTCGCGTTCATTACCCAGCCGTCTTCTTCTTCCAGTGCCAGGCTGCGAGGTTCAATCGGCTCTTCCTCTATGTAAGCTGCATCGTGGTCTCCGTAAACTCTACCATAACTGTGGTAAACCGGATTGGTGTCGATCGATGGGGTACGTGGAACGTCGGTCGATGCTCGATAATCAGACCGGTGACCAAAAAGGTTTTTAGCTCCATTGGCCATTACAAGAATGTCTGCCACATCTTCCTTTGTGACATGTAAAATTCTGCCATACATAACTCGTGCATTACCATCTGGATCTCTCATAATACCAAACTCATCTGGTTGTAGATAACCATATTTTCTTTCGCGTTCTGCAGCTGAATCACATTTGGTTTCTGCTTCATTCTCAGTATCGATTGATGGTGTATGGTCGCCATCGATCGATGTCGATTTTCCAGGTTGATGAGAAACATGAAAAACTCCAGCCTCTTCCATAGCAAGCCCTTGATACTCAACTGTTTCTTTATCTATGTAGTCTTTGTCGTACTCGAGGTAGGCTGTGTTGTGATTGAAGTCTCCATTGTTGGTGTGGGTTTGTTCGGAAGTTTGAGTGTTGATCGCTGCGATAAGGTGGGTATCGATCAATTGTGGAACTGCAAGGCTGTCGATTGATGTGTTGGGTTGGGTGTCGATCGATGCTCCTTCTTCGAATTCCTCACCGAACTTGTAATCGCAGAAGCATATGGCTACATGCTCTGCATCATTGCACAATTCGATCATGGTAGCCTTTGTCTTATTTTCGATAGGTTCATAAAAAGTATTTTTATCAATTAGAGATAGATTAAACCTATTTAACTGCATTTCACATATGGCTCCCACATTAGCCATGAATGCTCTCCCAAGTAGTAGAGAAGAGTTTCAATCTATCCTGATGTCCATCACATGAAAGTCTGTTGGAACTAAGGTATTGTTGATCTGCACTGGAACATCTTTTACCATCCCTCCTGAGTTCACTCTTGAGCAGTCAACGAATGTAAAAGAAATCGTTGAAGGGTTCCACTGTCAGGTTCAACTCCTCTGCCATAGACTTTGGCATAATGATCACTGAAGATCCAGTTTCACAGAGAGCGTTGGGATATTTTTTTTTTTCCTTTGATGAAGAATGAAACCACAAACTTCCCAGAATCAGATTTCTTTTTCAGACAGGTTCTCTGCTTCATCTTCTCTCTGAGATGATTGAACATTATCTCTACGTTGTCATCTGTCTCCCTTGTTTACCTTAAAAACATCCACAATCTGTGAGAAAAATAAGCTTCATCAAAAGAAATATCTAAAGGAATTTTAAAAACTCTTTTAGCAAAACTATCTATCTCCTTTTTATTGGTTTCTCTGCGTTGATGATTTGGTATCTTTTGCCTCCTCTTTGAGAGTCCCTCATCTTCTCTATCAGTATCCATAGCTTCATTTTGTGTTTGTATTCTATTCTGAAGATGTCACGGTTGGGCGTATAAACAAGCTCGCATTTAGGTTCGGTAGTCGGACTGGTTTTCTCTCTTGTCGATCGACGCTAGGGGTGTGATTCCGATCGATGGAACTCTGTCGATCGATGTCTCGGAAGCGGTGTCGATCGATATTAGTCGATTCCCAAGAAGTCACTGAGTTTGTAGGTTTCACTGTCGATCGACACTCACCGGTTGGCGTCGATCAATGCGTACTAGAATTGCCGAGTGAAACCGAATTTTCCACACGAAAATCGGTATTTTGGGGCTTCTCTTTCTTGACCTCCTGCCAGAAATCATCATGAATCAATGCATTGACGTGGTGATTTTCTCTTTAATCAAGCTCTCATGCGTCTTGATTGTCTCACTTTTTTGTATCACTTGATTCTCCAGTTTCCTCACATGAGTGTTGAGGTTTTTGAACTTGGTGTTGCGGTTGAGGTACAGACCATCTATCTTTCCATTGAAATCCAAAGTTACCTTTTGTTGTCCCTCTAATACTCTATCAACCATTGCTTCAATTTTGCTTTCCGGACCTTCTGGAGGGGGATTCTGGTAGTAGGAAGATCCAGAAGTCCTATTGTTGTTGAATGGGATTCTTATTCAAGCATGGGTTCCCTTGTCTCTGGAAACCATTCCCATCAATGTAGTTTGCATCTTCCTCTTCAATCTCATCTTCTCCAGACTCAATTGCTTCCACTTCTGCGAAAGAAACCTGTTTCTTAAAAAATCTCTGAACACAATCACGTTTACCTTGACCTCCTCAAACTACTCCTTGCTTACCGCTGGAGCTGATTTTCTTCTCTCAGAATCAGTGTTCTTGGTGCTGCTGCTAGATGCCAAATTCTCAATCACTATTGTGGCTTCTCAGGGCTTCTGGCACTAAAATTTCCCTCACTAGCTGTGTCCAAAGCTATCTGGTATTGTAATTCAATACCTCTGAAGAAAGTGCTGAGAAACTGTACTTCATTGAACACATGATGTGGACAGTCTCTCTGGTATGATTTGAATCGGATCCACGAGTTTCTGAAAGACTCTTAAGGTTCTTGTGAAAAAGTAGCAATCTTGCTCCTCAAATCTTCTGCTTTAGCGTCATCGAAGAAGTTACGCAAGAAAGTTTTTTTTATGTCAGTCCAGGATGTCAGGGATCTTGGTGGTAGTTTCTTATGCCAATATTAAGCTTCTCCAGCAAGTGAGTACTTGAAGAGCTTACAGAAAAGTTAGTTCTCAGGGACTCCATTGGCTTTAATAGCAGTCACTAGATCCTCAAATCGCTCCAGATGATCCATAGGATTTTTACGTCGTAACCTATTGTAAGGTGTATGCGCTACAAGTCCGAAGAAAGCGGGCTTGATCTCAAAATTGTTTCTCTGAAAAGCTGGGGGGTGAATAGTGGATCTTTTGACGTAGAACTAGTCTTGACGGTTGTAGTCAGCCAGCATTCTCTGAGCAGCTTGGGCGTTAGCTTCAGGTTGAGCTATTTCAGTGTCTGCTTCTTCTGTTTCTGTATCAGGGATTACAGCCCCCTTATTGTCTATCTTTTGACCTGCTGCATTACGCAGATGACCATTGAGGTCATGCAAGTCTCCATTCTGGTTTTGAACCACTATTATAGGCACAACAATCTAAACTCGTCTGATGTCGTCGATCGATGCGTATGAGGTGCTGTCGATCGATGCTAAGTGATCAATGTGGGATAATGCTGAGTTCCGATGTCGGACATGATGTCCGTAAAGAAGTGTCGGTCGACGCTACGTAGGTGTCGTCGATCGATGCTTGTCGTCTTTCTTTGCGGATCGTACGATCGAGTTGTTGTGGGTCTGACAACAGTAATTCTTGTCCTTTGTTGCTCCTGGTACTCTTTTGCATGCACCTGAAAAACAAAGAAAAAGAAAAATTAGTAACTTGAAAGTAACAAACCTAGACTAAATCCTAAAAATTAAATCTAATGGCGATCAATGTTCCTCGGCAACGGCGCCAAATTTGACATGGTGGTGTTTACTGTTCTAGCAGGGTATAAATATCCCAAACAATTAACTATCAAATTAACCCTTAATCCTAACACACAAAACAATACTCTTGCCAAGAGAGATCATGTGCAGTACTTAGGATCAAATTCACAGAGAACAATGGCACACAATTGATTTTTTATTTCTAAAGACTAAGCTATGTGATTATATATGTACTGGTAACAAGTTATTTGTTTAAAGAAATATTCCTTATCAGAAGGTGTAGATGCAATATGGAAATATGCTAGTAATGTAAATATGGTAGTATGCTAATAATGTAAATATGGAAATATGCGAGTAATGTAAATATGAAAATATGCTAATAAACTAACTAGATGTAAATGTAAATATACTAGATCTAGGGTTTCAGGCAAGTGGATTATATAGGATAGAAGCTAAAGGTATTAATCATAGAACTCAGTATCTAATGTAAAAGACGACCAGCTCTCGTTGCGAGTCTAATCTATTGACTAAGTCCAATGTCTCAGCTCTCGCTTGTTGACACAGAAGGATCGTCGAACGATGGCAATGATTCTGCGTCGATCGATGGTTTCTTGAGTCAAGCTTTATGACCTGATTCGATAAGTTCACTAGATTAAATAAATCAACTCTTGTTTGTTTCTAGCAACCTAACTCAACAGGATTAATTCCGGTAGTAGACCATGCTCTCGCTTGCGCCTAACTATCCTATTATCAGGGTTCTAGTTAACTACTCTATAACGCAAGCAATAAACACAATTCTATTGATAAATCTAATAATAACCCTAACAATTCTATTTTTTGGCTAATCCATGAATATCATTAATAAACCCTAAACCTAGTTGATAACTACTTAAACATAATCAAAGTAAGAATAATAATCTAAATATAATGCATAGATAAAACATTGGGGTTCCAGTACAAAAGTCCCCAAATAAATCCTAGAACTATGATGGAGTGTTGGTGCACACTTAATAACACCCAACACTCAAGCACATCACCCACTTTTTGGTGCAATACATAAAGTATAAATATAAAACCCTAAGTCTAGGTCAAAACTCGTCCAGGGGTAATCTTGTAATCTTGTGTCATGTCTCTAATTTGGGCTTGAAATCAGCTGTCTGCGAATTGGTCATCGATCGATGTCAGATGTGTGACATACATTGATCTTGGTCATTTAATGTCGGTCGACGCCAAGGTTGTGTCATAGATCGACGACAGTCTTGTACTTCGACTCTCACAATGATCAACTACGGATTATTCTCCTCTAAATGCTCCAAAAGCTCCAAGTATCTCCATATATCTCCAAAACGTGCATGGACCTTTAAAGACCTTAAAACATAGCCTAAACACACATAATAGACCCTAAATAGAGCCTATAACATGGCCTAAAATTGGTAATAAATAGGCTATATCAGCGTCCTAATTGATCTCGACAAGAAACACCATATATTTTAGGAGAGTTGTTCATGGACTTTCTCAATGACGTGGTCCTTCCGTTTGACCTAGGAATGTCGAAATAGCTATCAATAAGAGTTGGTGTAAAGGTAATTAAAAATTTGCGACTGAGTTATTTAATAGATTGGGCTGGGTTATATTAAAGATACGGCTGAGTTATTTGTAACGATACAACTGAGTTATTTGTAACGATACGGCTGAGTTATTTAAACGATTGAGCTGAGTTATATTAAAGATACGGCTGAGTTATATTAACATTGCGGCTGACTTAATTATACAATGCAGCTGACTTATTTGTATCGTTTTTCATGTGGACAGAAAGATTATTGGAAATCATATAGGACGCCGAGATTAGCAATGGAAATCGATGAGGGAACTCCTGAGAATGGGTTTGAAAACTTGTCTTCTTACTTATACATGATAATAAAAGCAAATCCGGGTACAATTATGTGTCTTCAAATCGATGAGTTTGGAAGATTCATGTATGTGTTCCTTGCGTTTGGTGAGAGCATAAATGGGTTTCCTTTCATGCGCAAAGTTGTGATTGTCGATGGTACGTTTCTTAATGGTAAATAAAAAGGGACGCTTCTCACAAAACTAGCTCAAAATGGTAACTTTCATATTTTTCCAATAGCCTTCGGTGTGGTTGACACTGAAAAGGATGACTCGTGGCACTGGTTATATACACAACTAAAATTTTTGATTCCTGATGACGAGGATCTTGCAATAATCTTGGATATTCATAACTCTATAGAGAAAGCAATTGTAAATGTGTATATGTTGTCTTCTGGGAGAATATGCACCTACCATTTATATAAGAACATTTTGGGACGGTACAAAGGAAGATATGTATTTCGTTTGGTGAAGAAAGCATCAAGATATTTTAATATGCGTGACTTTACTGCAATGTTTGAGAAGATTGAAGCGATTAATCCTGAATTTCATGGCTACCTTCAAATAGCTTATGTCCGATTGTGGGCATGTGTTCATATCTCGGGCAAAAAGTACAGTTTGATGACTACGAACATAACGAAATCAATGAACAGAGTATTGTCAGCTATATACTAAATAATAACGCAACCATCAAATACTCATAACTCACCACCAAATAAATAATAACTCAGCGTGAAACCTTACCCTCGCCATGATCTCTAATGTCCTCAGAGATAACAGTAGCAATACTTGAACGTGTACATTTTCCACCCCATCGAAAAAAGCGGAACTTCGTTCTCATCGACCACTCTCCCAAAACGCTCTCAAAAGAAAGAGACAGATCCATACACCAAAACCAATAACACGTCCTTCAGGCGGATTATGGTCTATGACCTTCCTTGCGTATTCATCATATTAATAGAGTCAACAAGAACTTCATATGCAGTCCGACCCCATGGATACGTCATCATGGCTTCATCGTCGAATATTGTTTTTGCACTTTCAAATGGTATCCTAGAATTATGATGAAAGCATAAAGTCCTATGGCTTGAAGAAGTAACACCCTAACCATTTATTCTTTTCAAAACTCCAGGCCGGACATACCTCTAATGCTGCCCTCAGTTCATCTAACTTGAGTCCCATCCCAAGCGGCAGGTTCAAAACTTTCTGTTGGCACTGGATCTGTGTATAACCTAGTGGTCTCACCAAATTTGTGTAAGCTAAACCTGATAGGTTCATCACCAACGAGACTCCAAATCTCCTTCATATATACTCGCAAATGTATACATAGTAGATAATGTACACTCCTACCAGACCACACGCTTTTGCGTTCATCTAGCTTAGAAATTATTCCAATAGGAAATTGCTTCATGTGTTCCCACACATCCCGTCCTATTGTTTCTCTAGCGTGATGGAATTCTCCCAAATTGATATTGTGATTAATCTCTTTATTTTATAGATTAGAAGTCCCTTCAACGTAAAGTCTTGGAGGGTAATCTCGTACTTGATCTTCAGAAAAATCTATCTGATCATAAACACACATATATAACTAAGCTGCAATAGAAAATTAACTCAGCCACAACTGCATTTATAACTCAGCCACTGGCCTTCTTCTATAAATAGAGGACCCTGGGCACGAAAATAAACATCATTTTTCATAAGAATAACACATAGAGAAAGGCGAGAGAGAGAAAAAAAAGAAAGAAAGAGAGAGATAAATCGACCAAACAAGGTCGATATTGTCTTGGATAAGCAACGACGAGATTAAGATCGATTCTGGAAAGGCAATGCCGACCAGAATGGGTCACAAAAGCAAAGAGAAAGAGTTGGAGAAGATCTCCAAAACTCCAGAACGTGCAAGCAAGGTTAGTGAACCATCGGTTCATAGTCTTACAATCGGATAATCCGATGTGATCTAAGACCATGTGCGAATTGATTATGTCCAGTTCTCTTTACTTTTAAGATTATTATTTCTTATTCTTCTACTCTCTGTTCCGGATTGAATATGTGAGGATTAATGTCGGATATTGACTTGGTTAAGCCGAACTCATGCCCGTGTTCAATCTTATTCGCATATCAAGGCCATGGGCCGGATTTGCTATGCGATCTCAAGAGAAGACTCCTAGTGGTTACTTTGGTAAGTGGGGAGGTTTGGATGAATGACTAAGTACCAAGGAAAAATGTTTTATGCAGCAACATGGTTGAGGATCAAACAAGGGAACCAACCAGTCCGTTTACTTGGTCGTATGATCGATGCGGATCATAGGCAGGTTGGTTTATGGTTCATGTGTATTGCGAATGATGGTTTCCAAGATATGGCCGATTATTATACATAATATTGGATAGAGGTTTGTATATTTTGACATAGGAACCGAACCATGCTTTCCTAGATCATTGATAGGATATCAGTTCATGTCATAATACTTGATGATATGTGATTTCAGGAACTGAGGCTAATCGTGATCAAGTCAAGGAGCCATGAAGACTCAATCAACGTGAAGTTGTGTGGTGTTTAAGTAGATCGTATTAGGAGTGAACTTATAGTATCCTATAGTGCAAACTGATTTCTTTTGTGTAATGAATCTCATTTCTCTTTATTAATACAAATCGGTTTACCCATTGATATACTTGTTGTTTGAATTGATCAAGTATACATTGACAATGAATAAGTAAAACACATCTAAGACTGGAATGTGAATCAAATACAAAGTAACGATCTAAGTGTAAAGCCGCGGGTCTATTTTGGTCTTGAACCTCAGGATCGGGTCTTACAGGTGTGACGGATCTGGATATCCGAGAAATTTAGAGTATTCGGATTTCGATCCGGATTCGTTGGATCCGTGATTTTAGTAGCTAGAACCGGATTCATGCCTCCCGGATATCCTTCCAAATATTGTGATACATGCGGATATCCAGATTCGGATCCGGATCAGTAAAATAATTAAAAATATATTTTAAAAAATTAAAAAAACATAGAAAATTCTAAAAATAATACATAAATTAAATATTTATACAAATTTTTTTTATATATATATATATTATATAATATTATTAATAAAATTAAGAATTTAATATATTTTAAAAAACACAGATCCGGATTCGGATATCTAGACCTAAAATTAAAATATCCAGATTTGCATCCAGTTTGGACGGATCAGAGATTTTACTATCCAAATTCGGAGTCGGACACCATGGATATACTATTTTCAAAACGGATCCAGAACGAATCTCGGATCGGATCGGATCAGGATCCCGGATAATAAGTCTCAGGCCTAATCTCTTGTGTCGTGCAGTCTATCACCTGCCTTTTACGGTCAGCCGGTCATCAACACAATCTTCCATAAAGCAATGCTATTTGTTCGCGGCCCTGTCGACAGTTTTTGCGGTTCTATCAAAATTCCGTGCTATTACTTTCAAGGTTTTTTCTATCCTTTCCTGCTTCATTTCTTCTCCTTGTTGACCTCTTCTATACATAAGATTACTAGATTAGGTAGTCCCCAAATCCTTGTTATAACAAGACTCAACTTACCTACAACAAGGGCATAGACCAACATGATAAGTAAAATTATATGGTGGGAGGACAAGAAGATCTTGTTTACCATATTAATAAGAAGCAGGGCTGTTTTGCATTATAATGTGCAAAAAAATATTCCTGGCACTTGAGACCAAAAACGTGTTCATGGCAGTTCTAACTATGGGTTGTTACATGATTATGCTAAAAAGCCAAGTTCCTTAACTTGAATTTTATGAAACTGACAGGATTTCAATTTTGAATTGTTTTCACAACTATGCAAAAAGTCACGCTATAGATTTTAAGAAGGGAGAATTGGAAAAATGAGTCACCTAAAACTTGGGTTTATGTCAATAGGATTTTTTGAAAATTATTTAAGAAACTAGGATTTTTATTCTTTGTGAAGACCATAATACCCTAAACTTAACTAATTATTAACAATTATAATTATTAAGAATTATAATTAAAAGTATTAAAGGACTCCCTCGTCTCTCTTCTCCTCCAAAGTCGTTTAAAAAATTCAATGCCAATTTCCCACGATGATCGATGGGGCTCCGATTTAGCTTCGGCATAAGAATATCATTGGCGGCGACTTACTCACCTTCCTGCGGTGAAGATCTCCTTGAGGTGACCATAGAATACCCAAGAGGCGTCCTACTGAACATTGATCCGTCTCCACCACCGATTCAGAGATCACCTCTTGCTTGGCTTCCGGTTCAGGATCACGATCTCGGGGGGCGTCGTCGGAGCGGCAAGTGGTGGCGAACGCGAAACAGTTCTCAAGAGATTTGAAACGGAAGCTTCAAAGAATCTCACAGCGAGATGGCGGCGGATATCCGTGTCGGTCTGCGCCGGAGCTGGTGGCAAAACCCCCGATCCTGTTATGTTATCTCGTTCCTTAACACGGAGACTTAACCGGAAAGGTTCATGCACGCAGAGAGTGATACACTGTTTGGTGTCTTTGTTTTTTTCGATGAAAATTGTGGTTGACATTTGATTGTCATGTTTTAGGGATGGAAAACGAAAATTCTAAAGAGTTTACAGAGGAATTGTTCGACGCACTGTGCAGGGTCAAACAATTTCTTGATTTATTTGTCACATTTTTGATACTTGCAGGGTCAACACAAATAATTTAAAGCTTTCAAGCTCTCCGATAGGGACATTTGACTGAGTCAAGAGACCAATAAGCTTAAAGCTAATTGCTATGCATGTTTGTGTGTTTGTATGTTTGTATGGAAGTAACATAATTGCTGTGTATGTTTTGTTTCGCTGTTTGGGACCTGACATGAACATTTAAAGTATCAGATCAAGGAACTCTGTTCAACATTCTATTATGATGTCTTTGGTTATGCATTTGAAATGAAGCAGTTAAAGGATCTAGAGATGCAACTTCTACAGAAGGACACACCTCAAAGTTACAGCCAACCGTTCAGCCAAACAAGTCGAGCCTTAAGCCAAAACCTAAAGGGTATGAGATGGGGAATAACTAGGATCTTGCTACTCTTTTCCAAGAAAATTTGAAGAAGATTTGGGTTTTTACACTATGGTTAATGATCATGGTCGTGTTGTTTAGTGAACCTATATGTCTGTGAAGTTTTCTCAACCAAGCCAGTCAACTTCTTTGTCTTGAAATTCTTAACCACATTGGTCAGCAAGTGGTGAATGCAAACTCCTTTGTATTTATTTTTCAGAAAAGTCCATCAACAACAATCACCTTATGAATATTCCTCCAACAGAGTATTAGTTTCTAATGTTATCATTCGACCACGACTTTTTTTGTCTACCACAAAACTCCACTGATCACTGCAACTACACTTCCATACCCCAGATTTAAGATAGATTAGAACCATGTTGTATTTATAGAGAGAAAAAATGGCTATTTCAATAAAGAAGAGAGGGACACAACGAACAAAAGAGAGAAAGATCGTGTGAGGAGAAAAAATTGGGAGAGAATACACTATGAGAGATTTGGGGTAGATTTAGTGTAGATTTAGGAAACACCATAACCGAAATATGGAAGTTGCCATATTTTCGTAGATTCGGCTAGAATATTCTTTCTACGTCAAATAGAACAATGTAGAGTGGGTAGTAAGTTTATTCTTCCACATGCGTAACATAAGGTAAAAGGCAGTACAAGTTATGAAACATAAATAATAAAAGGTATATCGTAGAGTAATGGCTATTAATTGTAATCAAACCGATTGTAGATTAATGATATCTTACTAGAATATAACCTCACTCATTCTAGCCAAGTTAGAATAGATAAGAAACTTTTGTTTGCGTTATATACTCTGGATATGTCTGTGTATAATACCTAGTATCCACTTTCTAGAAGTTGTAGATTGCCAGAATGCGTATTCTATCCACCGCTATGACATAAAATAAAATATAATTCTAATATTTTTTAAAAGAATTTTAAACATATAAGTAGTCATACTTGTCTTTCCAATACCTTTTATATTTTTTTCTATTTTTTAAATTTAGTTTACTATTTTTTCCATCACATAAGGGTAAAACTTGTCAAAAATAACTCAAAATATGAAAAGTCTTAAATGACTAAACAAAAATTGAGAGTGTCCTTTTTTTCCAATTTTTCCTTTTAAGAAGTCACGCTACGCAAAACTCTGAAACTTAAAAGACAAAAATATCCTTTGACTCTCATCCGTTTGTGTAATCTTAACCGCATCAAGAAACTTGAAAATTACTCAATCTCCCTCCATCGGGAGAAACAATGAAATTTCATCAGCAATATTGACGCAATCTGCCTCATAATTAATAACTGAGATCAGCATGAGCCATGCATCAGTGTTTCCAGAAATCTTATGTAGGTTAACTATAGGAAAATTGCATCGTATTGTATGACAATCAAACAATTAATATTTACTTAATAACCAATTACCCTAATACACTGATCCAATGTATGTATTTTGTAGAATAATGTCAATTTGTCCTTTTGCACAATGGATAAAACTTGCAAACAAAAAAGTAAATTAAAATGATAATAATTGCCATAGCTTGTAAAAGTGAGTAGTTTCTTTTTCATAATCCACCTTATGACCACCAAAACCATTTCTAGAATAGCTTTGCCTAGGAGATGACCGTTTGCTCGCTTGACTACTGACGGGAAACTTCACTACATCTGAAATTTGTGGAGTTGCCGACAACGTCAACGGCGCCACAGCGAGGTTCGTCAACTCTTCCTCAATCGCCCTAACCTCTTTGTTTTACTAGGCGGTTACATGTACTATCTCCACTGATGTCATCAAATACATTTATCTTTTGTAGCCGTGAATGACCCAGAGTAAAATAGAAATGTAAAACAATATGTATTATATTTATTTATTCATGTTATGTAATGCGATATATATTGTTACTATGCTATTTTATCATGTTCTGTTCCATTTAACGATTAATAAAGAGCGCTCTATTTTGTTTAGAGATATGGTTTGTAATTTTTTTAAGTTCTGACTACCGTTACAGTTTTTTAAACATGTAAAAATCATACTATGATCTATATTATGTACATATAAAACTTAATTACATAATATTATGTATTTTTTTTAGATTTTGATATTTGGGTTTAGGGTTTATATTTGGGTTTAGGGTTTATATTTAGGTTTAGGGTGTAGTGATTAGGGTTTAGTATTTAGAAGTGAGGGGGTATGGTTGGGACAACATTAACTTCTACCATGCAATCATAAACATTTCATAATTTCACCAATATGTACTATATTAGGTATTTTGTCACATTCTATTTGAGTTTATGGTTTATATTTAGGTTTATGATTTATATTTGGGATTAGGATTTACTGGTTCGGGTTTAGGGTTTAGTGTTCTGGACACGAAAAACCTAAGGAAACAGAGAACACACAGAGAAAGATGTTAAAAAAGAGAGAGAAGAATTCTTTGAACAAAGAAAGGTTTACGATGGTGGTGACGAACAACCTTGGTGGGACAAACGTTAGTGGGAAGAATCTACATTAGGAATTGGAAACCCGAGCAATAACAAAGGCTTGGAAATCCTAACGCCCACACCTAAGGTCAGTGTGCCAATCACCGACCAAATAACCGTTCCCCCAACACAGTCCGGAGCCTACGTGGTGTGGTCTTGGCATCCTTTCATTATTGTTGAATGTCTTAATTCTACCTTTCTCTTAATTCTTAAGTATTGACATGAGTTTGAGTGGAAAGTAGGTCTAATCGGGAATGTTAGACGAAATCCGATGTATGGCCTACGATGGTTACCCGGATGGAACTATAAGCCGATTAAGGTTTCTTTGGGGAACCTTTAACTCATCGATTACTGAATTCCAACCCGTGATATGATAGCCTAGAGGGTTCTGGATCATAAAAAATTAAGGCGTAATAGGGATAGATGGATTATAGCAAAAAGGAAATGAACTTCATGCATAGATGATATGTTAGAATACGGGTTCTTCCTTGATTGCATTATTGTTGTGATGACACCAAGGACTGAGTTATCGTGGTAAGGCCAAGTAGCCGTGAGACTCAAGCCCAAGAAGTGGTTGTGTGGTGTAGGAATATACGCTTATTCTATTCGATGATCCGAGTAATAGCCTATGTGCAACTGTACCAATGTATCAAATCTTGATTGGCGATTCCAATAAAGGTCTATTTCTTTTCATTAATGGATCGAATATCATTGTAGTGAAGAAACACATATTAATATCTCTAATCTTAATAACCTCACCATTAAGGATTAAAGACCGATAAGGAAAGAAATTCAGATGAACACTTGGAAAATTAGTTGTATGGAATTATAAATGGGAATGTTAAGACCTAGAAATTCGTATAACGAAATGAAATGTTTATAGAACTTAGGATTTGGTCTTACAATTTGGTATCAAGCCTGCTTGATGCTAGGTAGTAGTGGGTAAACCACCACACAGTCCGCTGGTACACGGTAAGTCTCTTGTAGTTAGCCTAGGATTATATTTTTGTCTAAAAATCTGTTGTTGACCATGACTTGTTAAAATCCGTAGGGAAAAAGAAAAATAGGAGATCAGAAGGAAACACTGTGCTGCGACAGTGGAAAGTAGGAAACCCACGGAAGAAGATTCTATCCAACCATATTTGTGACAGCAACGTGAACTTAGCGATCGAAGAGGAATAACTGCCACATGAGCAGTTAACCCCACAAAACCAGAGTGGAGGGATGAAAACCGCAGGTCCAAAGGGTATTATGGCCGAGGTCACTAGTGCTAGGCAGCATGCGATCAGAAGAGAGGTAGGAACGGAGGTGCTGAGTTAATGGGGGAAGCTTTCCCAATCAACAGTACACCCCAGCCATGATGAAATAGTAATGCAATGAAGGCAACCATGAGCAAATGACCGCCATTGTGAACCTTCACTCCTACTGTGAATCCATAGTGCGTCAGTCATCTAGGTTCACCGGCCGTTCCTTTTCGGAGGAACGGAGGAAATCTACCTATGGGTTGTTTGGAATCTACCGACGGTTAGAACCAAAGTAAGGTGAAACTAACCGTAAGTGTCCGGAACACATATCACTTTGGGGACCAACATTCTCGGCACATTATCCCACTGAAAGCTGATGAGTGCAGGAGGCCGCTGGTTAGAAACTTCAGTCCACCAGATGCTCTGAGACTAACAAGAGAACATGCCATTTCATTTTCTTAGGGAGATCCACCATAACTGTGTAGCCCTAGACAAACTACTAGAAGCATAAGGAGCTTCAATGACTTTGAGGTTGAGTTCAACCGAATACTTTCCGCTGAAGCAGTGACAGATTGAGGTCCAAGTTCCTGCGATTGGTTTCAAGGTGAAGACCGTAAGAGAGTATGAGGAAAATTATATCGATTGAACATTTTGAAGGAATTGAGGAAAGCGTACAAGTGAGACGTTCCTCCAAGGCTTAAGGGTCGAGTTAAAGGACTCATGCTCAGTTCCACTTTTCCAGTCACTGTCGAACTGGGGAGAGGATGCAATGTTGGAAAGAACTTGGCTGAGGAAGCAAGTCAAGCTAAGACCCATTCTACATTTGACCAGCAAGAAACAACGATCGCAAGAAATGGACCAAAGGGAAGAGGAAAAACCCAATTCCGTACGGCTTGCAACAAATGGCGATAATCATGGCGAGTGAGTGTTGGAAGACCCTAGAGTCTGCAACTTTAGCTAGCAAAGACCACGCTAGAGATTGTCCGCCCCAGAAAACTGTCAGGCCAAAAATGCCAGGACCGAATGCTAGTCTTGTTATCTTTGTGGAATTTGGTCACATTCAAAGGGATTGTCCAGGCACCCAATATGACCAGAAGAGGATCGTGGTAATACTGGAAAGCCTGCCACAGCAAGCTCAAAAACCGCTTACACTTTAGAGTATATAACTCTCAAAGGAGACTGTGAGGCTAGCTCCTTTAAGCGATCACTGGACCCTGGTTATGGTGGTGTACATACACACGTATTTTTAGGATTTCAGACACTCTATAGTTTTTGTGAGCCGGAAACGATTGGAAAGAGATTCCAATGAAACTGAGAATTTTGGCATAGAATATGTCGAGCAAGGATGCATCATGCTGTAAGAAAATCTCAATGATGATCAAGACAGGAACATGATTGCGGATCTATTGTGGTTCCACTAAGAATCATGAAGTGATATGTGAATGGATGCTTGGAAAAAATACCTGGGCCACTTTTGAATTCTCACCGAGAAGGTGCAGTTTCAAAGATGTTTGAGCGTTGATTTAGATCCAAAAGAATTAGACCACTCTAGGAACTTAGTCTTTACAGCAATCAACATAAGGGATCATTGAACGGGGTTGTAGGCTTATTTGGCCACAAATCACCACACGGAGTGTGAGGTGTAACCGACTGGGATTCCATGCGTATCTGAGGTTTGAAATGTATTTCAGATGCCTAAGTGCATACCCCTTGATAGTGATCCCTTCACAATAAACTAGAACCAGAACACGAACCCATGTCCAAAATTCCCATATCGAATGGCTCCAGCA